>JAGKTI010039246.1:0-10592 GCA_018397915.1 Birgus latro | reverse complement strand
CACACACACACACACACACACACACACACACACACAAGATGTCAACAGCGAAGGAGGTCTGTGCTGATCGTGGGGAAATAACGCTAAACCAGCAACGGAAAGGAGGCCTGCCTATCGTGATTATGTGAACTGAGTATATGAGTGGTGCTCTAGCCTGAATTTAGTGAAAAAAAAAAAAAAAAGCCGTAGGATTCAATCAAACAGGAGTACAACACGGTGGTGGTTAAAAAACTTTTTATGTACCGCATCAAGGCGGAAGGAAATAGGCCACTGTTTACGCCCAATTAAAGTGAATTAACGGGATTCTCCTATGAAGACCAGAGCAACAGGAGCATTAAACTGAACCAAACAAGAGAAGCAGATGTGAAGAAAGTGGCTGAGAGGAATGTATAGGAATTACAACAGGTAAGGGCAGTAATTAGAGAGTTAAAGAAATGGCCCTCAGAACAAGACAAGGAGATTAAGGTGTTGAAAAATGAGATACAGAGCATCTGCTCATGCAACACTGACCAAGGGAGAGAGGTAACAGAGTTAAAAGTGAGCAATGAATCAGCCACAAATGAAATAAAACAGCTCATGAGGGAAAATAAGAGGCTGGAAGAGAAAAGGGACACGATGAAAAGTAAACTTGACAAGTATGAATCAAAAACATGGATACAGTACATGGAAGAAAATTCAGGAGGAAGGAAAATTAAATCTTAAGATTTTAGAACAGCAGAGAATGGAAAACCAGGTGGAAAACCAGGAAAACAGGGGGAAGGAAGTGGTTAACATACTGAAAAGTAGAGAATCTCTGCTCAGGCATGTAGAAGATAAAAAAAAAAAAAATGATAATTTCAGAACTGAAAGTAAAACCTATGTCAAAACGATCACGAAGGGAAAGAGAAATGAGAAGTACTAAAGAGATAGCAACAAGAGTTATTGAGGGTGACAACCAAGCTCAAGAGAGACTGAAGAGGTGTTTAGGCTGGGAAGATCTGAGAAGGAAGGGGTGCAGCCATTAAAAGTTTAGTTTTGGTCACAGGTAACGGTAAATAAGATTATTAACATGACATGGAAACTAGCCGACAAGGAGCAGCTCAAAGATATTTGGATAAGGAGAGATGCAAATGAGGAAGAATGAGCTAAAATAAAGGAGCTAGTCAAGGAAGCTAAGGAAAAAAACGACCAGAGAATGGAGGAAGAGAAGACAGAGTTCTACTGGAGAGTTATGGATCAGATATTGAGGACACAGTACCGACGAAGAGAGCAAGAGGGAAGGACGGAATAGAAAACTATGTAAAAAGATTGAAAGTGGCATATGCTAATGCAGATGGCTTAATCTTCGCTAGGCTAGAAATCAACATTTTCTTGAGGGCAAATGAGCCAAATATAATGTGCATTGTAGAGACCAAGTTAAGAGAGGATACTGATATCCAAGTAGGAGATGGCAAATACAAACTATAGAGAAGAGACAGAAAAGAAAAACAAATGGGAGGAGGAGTGACGACAGCAGTGGAGAACAGCATAAATGTGGAAATGTGGAACTGGGAGAAGGCAGGGCAGAAGTGATAAAGAATGAAACTAGAAACTAGAGAAAGGCAGGAAAGACATCGCAGTAGCATATGTCACCCCTAAGACAACGGCATGAAATGAGGCTGAATACCAGGAGATGTTGTCAGACATGGTTAGACAGGTGATTTTAATTGTAAAGAGGTGAACCGGGAGACACAGGACTCAGGAGGTAGTACAGAACCATGCGGCAGTATACTGTTAAATATAGCACTGAATAATGTAATGACCCAGTGGGTCAAAGACGAGACAAGATTTAGAGGTGATGACACATCAGCAAGACTAGAGTTACCGCTAACCAAAGAACCTGATGTAACTGAATCTTTGAAATATCTGTGTCCTATAGGAAAAAGTGATCATGTAGTGACTGAGTTCCAAATGATAGAGGGGAATGTGGCACCACGGGCTGAGCTATACAGGCATGGAAGATACAAATTTGGGAAAGCAAACTTTACAGGACAGAGGATATTTTTCGAAGAAGCGGATTGGAGAGAATTCAGAGAAACAAGAGATGCAGAAGAAGTGGGATATCTTACCAGGCATCCACAACTAGAGTGTGGAAAAATATGTGCCAAGAATAAGTGGGAGGGAGAAATGGAAAAAGGATTGGTTCAACAGAAGGTGTATGATGGCAAAAAGAGAAAGGGATGCAGAATGGAACAAATGGAGAAAGAGAGGCAACAACAGAACAAAGGAAGAATACAAAAGATTTAAAAATGAATAAACAAGAATCTGCAGAGAGGAAGAAAAAACTTTAAAGGAGGTTTAAATGAAAAATGTAAGGAGGAACCTAAATAGTTTTATAGATTTGTCAATGGCAAATTGAAACACATGGACAATAAACTGAAAGTGGAAGGAAAAGGCTACAAAGATGCAGTAATGCATGCTGAAATAATGAACAAAAGTTTCCAATCAGTTTTCACTAAGGAAAGTGATTTTGTGGATGGGGAGGAAGTGACTAGAAATGTATTGTTAAAAGATATAAAAGTGGAAGTGCAGGAATTGTATAAATTACTGGAAACTCAAGATGCAAGGAAGGCCCCAGGGCCTGATGGGATCTCTAATTGGATACTAAAGGAATGCTGAGAACAAGTGGCGGATAAGATTCACGGTTTTAATTGTGTGTTCTCTGGAAGAAGGGAAAGTGACTCCAGAAAGGAAGAAGGCCAATTTGGTACCAATTTACAAAGGAGGAAATAAAGAAGACCCTGAATTACGGACCATTATCGCTGGCCAGCATGGTCACAAAACTGTGTGACAGAATCTTGAAAGACAGGTGGATAAAATATCTGAAGGAGAGGAACATTTTGCCACAGTCAGTTTGGATTAAGAAATGGAAGGTCATGTGTCTCTATTCTGTTGAGCTTCTACGCAAGGGCAACTGACTTGCTACAGGAGAGAGATGATTGTGTGTACTTAGATCTAGAGAAAGCCTTTGAGAAGGTACCCCATAAGTGACTAATGTGGAAACTGGAGCACATAGGAGGACTTGAGGGGGAACCTCTTGGAATGGATGAGAGATTTCATGTGAGACTGACAGATGAGGACAGTAATAAAGGACAGGATGTCAGGGTGGAGGGAAGTAACAAGTGGAGTCCCGCAGGGCTCAGTGCCGGTGTCTATAATGTTCCTGATTTACGTAAATGATTTGGTGGATGGAATGTAGCTATGAAAGTCTGTTTGCAGACAATGCAAAAATCATGATGAAAGCAGAGGTTGAAGAGGATTGTAAAATATATGAAAGGAGCTGGGTATGGGGGGGGGAAGGGGGGGCAAAATATTGGAATTACTCGATGGGAAAGGAACCAATCACAAAAGTGAGAGACGAGAAGGACCTGAGAGTGCTAGATCAGGATAACTTGTCACCTGAAAAACACATTAACAAGATTGTCTGAGAGACATATAAGCTCTTGACAAACATAAGAGTGGCATTTCAATACATGAATGAGGAGATGATGAAAAAATTGACAGTGGCTATGATCTACCCCAGGTTAGAATATGTAGCAGTGCTGTGGTCCCCACATAAAAAGATACACAAAGAGCAGCAACCAAGACGGTCCCTAGCCTGGCAGATCTATCATACAAGGAAAGACTAGAAAAGCTAGGTCTGCCTTCCTTAGGAGAAACAAGAGAGAGGGACGACATGACTGCAGTGATCAAGGCCATGATGGGAGTAGAAAAAATTGACAGAGATCTGTTTGTATGAATCAGGGGAGCAACAAGAGGATACTGAAAGAAACTGAAAAAGATAAGTTGTTTGAAGGATATCAGGATACAGTTTTCCACACAGATGCACTGACTTGTGGAACAGCCTGGACAAAGAGATCACCCAGTCCAAAAACTTAAATGAGTTTAAAGCGAAGTTTGACTGGTTGAGATACGAAGACTGGTCCCCACAGGCACAGCTCATTTCATGTATATCACAACTAGGTAAACAAGAAGCGGTGCCAGAGTACGTCCACGGCAGTCATTTTAAGGCTGATGTGTAAACACAACAGGATATCTAGTCAAAGATGTCACATATCAAATTGGGAGTAAATCAGGTGAAAATTGACAATTTATGCCCATTTGAAATTTGAGGCCCGACCCACCTGACACTGACCCTCCTACCGCTAACTGGAAGGTGATTCCCCTGATGTAACGAGGCATGTTATTGGATGCAGATTTGAAAGATGCACCTTTAGATTTTGGTTTCATGTCGATATGATGAATTTGAGAGGAGTTACGGCGAAAAAACTAATTTTTTTCTTTTTTACATTTTTTGAGCCTACAGCCTAGGCCTTGGCCCAATCTGGCCTAAAATTTAATCAGGTGATCAGAAGGTCATAGCCCATCATCCCTGCAATTTAGTCAAAAGTGCACAAGAAGTTTTTGCATAAAGTTGTTAACCAACAGACAGACACATAGACAGGCAGACAAACAAACAGACAAGCCGAGTGAAAACAATACCTGTCCCCGAGCCCCTCTGGGATGGGGACAGGTAACTAGGTAAACACACACACACACAACAAAATTAATTTTATCTCAGTCACAATCCAAATACTGGTAACCTTCTACATCCTTGTTGAAATATAATACAATATTTTGTGCAAAAATTTTCAGAATGCTCTCTCTTCCTTAAAAAATCAGAGAGTTCAGAATTCCACAAATCTAGGAAACATTTGCTTATTTCAAGCCAAGCCCCTTAATCCAAAAACAAAACTGGAAGTCGTCCATCCATGCTACTAAACTTGCAGTCTCAGTTCAAGTATTATAGTACACTGCAGCATACTGTATTCTACATATGCAATGCATATTGTTTAATCTCTCATTATGTGAAACTAATGGCTTTTCATCCCACAGGTGAAGCATATATTCTGAAAAACTAACCCCCAAAACCAATGCAGTATGATGGCCTTTTTTTTTTCTTCTTCTTTGGTTCCCACCAGACAATTTCATTCAGCCTAAGAGAGACCACTTATAGTGAGGGGGGGTTGTTTTATCTTTTTTGAGGGCCTTGGCCAAGCATGCATACTTAAGCAACATTTCACCTGTTGATAATAAAGTAATCAACAGTTTTACTGTGTGACACGCAGCTCCAGCATCAGAGATGTGGCACCAACAAACAGCTTGATATTTTTTTTCTCATACCAGAATACTCTTACTGCCACCAACCCTTACCTAGGGCCTTATGTCTGAATTTGGAGCTTTCCCTTGCATAGACCAGCTGTCATCCAAGGATAACAAGTCCAGTCTATCCCAGGGAATAAAGTGTATAGTAGCTGTGTAGAAATTATATGTATAGTATGTGTCATAGTCCCAGCATAGATTCTATGTAAAAATGGTGATAACCCCACCTGGCAGTGTCAAGCACAGCCAGCTATTAGGTATCTGACCCTGCTACCACTGTACTACCACTCCTATGGCAGTACTATCGTGGGATGACAGTAACAAGCCACTTCGTACCTAATCCATTCACTATAAGGAGTTTCTTCTAAGAAGAACTAAATCATCTACTCAGTGCATGATATACCAAAAAGGTGTCATTATACCAAACGGGTTAACAGCCAAGAAAGTTGTTAAAATAAATCAGTATATCTGTCTTTTGCCTAATGCTGATCCTACAAGTGGCAGACTCAAGGTAAAGTCACTGCACAGCAATGACCCTCTTCCCACTGCACTCCACTCTTCCTCACACATTCCACTGCCTTGTCTTTCCACACATTTCATGGTCTAACTCTTTTTCTTCCTGTGAACTTTTCTAATAAAACTATTACTCTTTATTAGTTCCACAAGATCACACATTCAATGCATTTCTGTTCCTACGTGCCAATGTCACCCTCTTCCCGCTATACAACAACCTTGCTCATATTTTCCACTACCTTGTCCTTCTACACAGTTCTCCACTTAACTCCTGATCTTCTCTTAACCACCCCAAGCCGACAAACTCTCCCAATCAATCTCACACTCTGCATTTACTTCATACAACCAATCAACATATTTCTGTCCCTACACAGCAATGACCCCTCTTCCCATTCCACTCCACCCCACTCTCTTGTTTTTTTCCACTATTCTGTCCTTCCACACATTTTGGCCAAACTCATCTTCTCCAAACCCCGCAATCTCAGAAACACGCCTAATCAATCCCATGCTTCCTAATTACTTTATATGATCAAAGCTCCTCAAAGTACATGCAGTCCATATTATAAGTTAGGGATATGTTCCAAAAGGTCACACTTTTTCCCATACTACTGCTACCATGATTTGGCAGAAATTGACATAGGTTTATAAGTAGCAATAAAACATTTAATAGGTAGTTATTCTGTAATCTGTAATTTACTTTTAAGTTGACTCCTTCAGCCCAAGGACTCCTGTCTTAATTTCATTCTTGCCACCATCAGATGATTTTACTCAGTTTACGAGGGGCTTTCTGAACTGGAGGAATCAAATATATATATAGCTTCCACTAACTCCCTCACATCTTAGAACTATTAAGTACTCTTAAGCTGAATTCAATCATCTCATAGCAAGAATTCAATAAAAAAATAATATCCTTGGGCTGAAGGGGTTAAGGGAAAAAGTGTTTAAAAAATAAAAGTGACAAAACAAGAACTAACTAAGATTCTCTTAATGTTTTACAGCCACCTCCACCCTACATTCACTTTTTAAGTATTCTTTTACCCAAATATCTCTCCAAGTCACTTCACATGCACATCTAAGATAATCTGTTTCTATTGCTCACACTTTTGACATGTCTCTTGACCTCTTCATTATTCTTACAACTTCCAGATTATTTTATTCAACTTAGGGAAGACCTCTCCAAATGAAGGAGCTGATGAAGGGCAACTCTGACACCTCAAGTTTGAGAAGTCTCCCCTAAGCTAAGTAAAACCATCTGACAGTGGCAAGACTAGAGTAAAAAGGAATCATTGTTGTGATGGGATAAAGTATTATCTATGCTGCAAGGCTTTACATTAGGATTGGAATTCACTTTTACCTCAAACTCTCTGCTCCTATACTCATACTGCTGTTTTTTTGTCATTCCTAACAATGTCCCTGCAACTCTTCCTCCATTTTTTGTCATTCCTCTCAAAGTCTCTAAAACTCTTCCTCCATTTTTTGTCAATCCTCTCAAAGTCCCTACAACTCCCCAATTTATATATTTTTTTGTCACTCCTATCAAAGTCCTTACAACTCTCCTGTTTTATTGTCATTCCTCTCAAAGGCCCTACAATTCTCCTCCTGCTTTTTGTCACTTGTCTCAAAATTCCTAGAACTCTCTTTTCTTGTTCTTTTTTCATCAAGTTTCGTATAATTTATCACATCGCTTATAAAGGCTCTAACATGCTTCCAGGCATTGACCTTGGTCATCTAATGGTGGCTCTCCATGCTGCTCGATCTCTGGCATTCTGCTCAGTCCCTTACCGCCGAGGTCACTCTCCATGATCTTGTCCCAGCTCTTTTTTGGTCTGCCTCTCGCAACCCTACCCTTGACATTCACACTTTTCACCTTTTGCACCTAAATGCTGTCTTCCATCCTCTCAAAATGCCCAAACCATCTCAATCTATCCCTCCTCATCACAACACCAATACATTTATGTTCCATCCTTCCACTCACCTCTTCAGTTGCTATCCTAGCCCCCTCAGGTCTTGCATTTAAGGACATACTACACATTTAAGACAACTGAAAACCCTCACACTTTCAACATCCATACCCTCTAATCCCATAACACAGTTTACATTCATGCACTTCTCAAACACCAACATCCTTCTTATACATACACTGACTTTCTTACGGTTTTCTTCCCTATAAATAATGAACATTATCATTCTAATCTTTTCTCACAAAAAAGATGGGGTGAAGCACACAGAAAATTAAAGTACAAAAGTGTGACATCTCTAGATCATTCCCAATGAAATGGGTGACACATACATTCACATGTCATTCAAGCTTTCAAAATCCTGGCTCTGCACATTTACTAACTCTTCTATGAAACTCTGCAACTTTCCTAATTTCCCAGCAACATGGCATCATCTGCAAACAAAAGTACTGAGAATTCTCCCTCACTGTCTGTAAGTTTTGTAATTACTACTAGCCCAAGTTTTTTTTTTTTCATTTCCACATGCACCTCGTCAATACAGACAATAACACAATCTTGGGCACAAGAAATAACCCTGTTTTAGTCTTACAGTTAACCACTTGGGTAGAATGACTTTTTAGTATTTCAATTTTGCTCATTTCAGACAAACACATTTAGTTTCTGAGAATCCTTACAAGTGAAGAGTTTAATGAAGGCTACAGCAAACACTTCCAATTCATAAAAGAGTCTTGAAAAATGCTTAATGGCAATAATAATGGAAAAGCGAGAACTAAGGCCCTGAGCTATGACCCAAAGTGTCGCTCGGTATGCCTTCATCATGCCTTGCGCATGGACTCGCCATACAACCTCCATGACATGGTTCACTGTGGCTGAAATGAGACACAAGATAAACAATGCTGACTCCATATGACCTTGACCTATGACCCCCTTGACACTGTTGACCTAACCAGTCCACTGTCCCTTCATTCTGTATCACTGACAAAAGTTTGGTCAAAATTCAATGAGGAGTTCAGGAGATATTGCATCCATACCCATATGATCTTGACCTTTGACCCCTTGACCTTGCTGACCTAATCAGTTCATCATCCCTTGATACTGTATCAGTGACAAAAGTTTGGTCAAAATCCACTGAGAGGTTCAGGGGACAGTGCACCCACACCCATATGACCTTGACCTTTGACCCATCAACCTCACTAACCTAATCTGTTCATCATCCCTTCTGCTGTATCACTGACAAAAGTTTGGTTGATACCCATCTAGGGGTTCAGGACATACTGTATTGCACCCATACCCATATGACCTTAACCTTTGACCTCCTTGACCTTGTTGACCTAATCAGTTCATTATTCCTTCATATTGTATCACTGACAAAAGTTTGGTCAAAATTCATTGTGGGGGTTCAGGTGATATCATGCCCACACAGATAAACTAAGTCAACCCCATATAACCTTGACCTAACTGACCAAATCAGCTCATAATCTCACACTGCATCACTGACAAAAGTTTGGTGGAAATCCATCAATGGGTTCAGGTATCAAACCCACAAGAGTGTTACAGATGTACAGATCCACGCATGCACGGACGGACAAACCAATCACTTAATGCCTCCTCCACCATAGGTGGACAGGGGCATAATAAAGTATAAATATATCATCATGGAGAGGGGGCTAAATTAAATTTATAACTCAAAGTTCCATACACCTGCACAGCTGATTTTACCCCATCATAACAACCGGCCTGTCTTCAGTAATTTACCCTCAACTCCATAATACAGTGCTAGCCCATCAATTCCTTTTATCATGCACCTTCTCCACTTCCATAACCTAAATACAATCTCCAATTCTCTCCTAAAACCTTTGGTACCAAACTTCTTTATGCAGATGTCTGATTCAAACACACACTCTGCCCTCTCTGAAGCAACTATACTCATCACACAATAATTTCTTGGTAAATGCTATTACCATCACAGTCAAAACTTTGTTGCAGGCCATCCTACTGCACTCTATAAACAGACGCAAATATGATTCCCAGTGCTGTACTTTACCATAGATACAATATTTAAAAGTATACAGAAACAGATATGTTGATGGTAGCATTTCATGCAACTTCAAAACATGGCAAAATATTGCATTTTTTGTGATGCATGTATGAAGCAAAAAATCCTACTTTACATATATACAGATGCTGGAGAGGGATGCTTTCAAAAGGCAGCACCAACACAACTGGGCCTGGTTATACAAATATCCTTCAACTCCCTCACTATCCAATTAAAGATTATTGGTGGACTGCAGGAGCAGGGCAACTTCAGCCTGAAACCCACCGGGTTCACATCCAGATCCTGAGGCCAAAACAACCCAAATGAAACATATATAAGCTTTAAAATTTAGTGCCTTTGAAAGCAGCAATGTGTTGGAGCATGGGGAGTTCTGTGGGGATATCTAAGTTCATTATATAGGAAGACCATATAAAGGGATGGGCACAGGGTTCTTTAGCTAATCCTCCTTCAAATGGGTAGGTGGTACTGTATTACTGTTTCGGTGTAAAACAGAACAGCCTCTCTCAAGGCATTCTTTAAATTAAAAATAATGATACAGTGATCTATGAAAATAATGTGTAGTTTTGCCTTTAATGCTTCTACCATAATCCCAAGTGTGAGACCTACTCTTGAAGTTTTAATGTTTCACTAGGTATAAGATGGGCATACAGTACTGGCAAAAAGGAGCAGAGGTCAAAGGTTTCCATCACTTACCACTGAAAGAATAAGTTAGGGGAGGGGCACTGAAAACCACACACCCAGAGGAGCAATAGCAAGTTAATATGGAACTTGATAAGCTTGCATATAACCAAGAAGGAAGCAATAATTATATTCTGCTTCTTATACTGAGGCATATAAAACAACTTTATTTTAGCAAACACACTGGTGTGAGGGGGAATTCAAACCAAGATGATTTTTTTTTTTTA
>JAGKTI010039244.1:0-10592 GCA_018397915.1 Birgus latro | reverse complement strand
CGTCAATGTATGGGTAAATCAGAACTTTATTTCATGCTGAGACCCGTCGACGTACCGGTACGTTCCGCAGTTGCGAGGTCCATCATCACTTGAACATTTTTCATGTTTCGCGGGTGATTTTTGGTAGGCATGTGTGGGAGACCTTCCTCTACAAGCCGCCTCACAGCGACACTGCCTGACCATACCTTAATACATTAGTACATTACCATACCTTAGTACATTACTGAAAATGTTTGTGCTTGCAATATATAACACTCATTATAACAGTAAGGCCTGTAAAAACATGTGATAACTGTTATATAAGGTGGAAATTGGCATAATATTTGTGGAAAAGTGTAAGTTGAAAAACAGAGTGTAAGTTGAAACGAGAGTCACATTGAGTTAATTGTGGTAAGTGAAACAATGCTTATATCACCTAATATATTGTGTGAAAACCATTATATTCTTCTACTACATATAAATTCGTACCAAATGAACAAATATCTACCTACTTTGAGTGGTTTGCAGTAGTTACCTCTACCATACAAAACGTGACAGCAGCAGCGCAGCTCCAGAGAAGATGGTACCAGGTGTTCGGAGGGTCACCTGTATAGCGCACTTCTAAGCTCAGGTGAGCACCGTTTTTATATTTTCCAATGATTCTCATAAAAAACGGAGGTTTGAGCCAAAAGTTTATTTTCCAAAAATCTGCCAGGTTTGGGGGGGGGGAGTCACTAGTGAAAAATCAGCCAGGATGCGGCAGGTTAAACATATTCGCAATATTGATCTTTCCATTGCTTCTTGAGAATGGATTAGTTTAGTTTACATCAGTTTTGTTAGCATCGAGGTCTCACCACAGTACGTCATAGCTGGGATTATATATTCATTATATACTTTTTGTTTCATACATATTGGCAAGTTACTTTTCATAATGCCTCTATGTTTACCAAAAGCTTTCCATCCAATTGTAATGTGTCTTTTTATTTTGTGTTTATGGTATTTCGTTTATTATAGTATTTGTCCAAAGGTATTTTACTCCTTGACTTCTTCAAGAATTTCTTCACTTATTCTGATATTCTGATGACACTGTTTTGCGTATGTGGATTAAACAACATTAGTTTTTCTCCGGTTCAACTATAGCCCTTCTCTGAGACTTTCTCTGTTTAGGTCTACTGTTTCTGCAAATCTTAAATGGTTCAGCTTTCCTTCATCTATGTTTACTCCTTCGTTCTCCCAGTCTAGCTCTCTGAAAATACTTTTTAAGCATTTAGTTTTTCTCCAGTTCAACTATAGCCCTTCTTTGAGACTTTCTCTGTTTAGGTCATTTAACATTTCTTGCAATGTCTACTGTTTCTGAGATTACAACAATATCATCTGCAAATCTTAAATGGTTTAGCTTTCCTTCATCTATGTTTACTCCTTCGTTCTCCCAGTCTAGCTCTCTGAAAATACTTTCTAGGTATGCAGTAAATATTTTAGGTGAAATCATATCTCCCTGATGCACACCTTTGTCAGTCTTAATTTCATCCGAGTTTTTGTGTAATTAAACAGTAGCAGTTCCCTCATTATATATGGTTTTGAGCTGTTTTACTATGCTATTGACTCCATGTTCTTACAATGCATTTATAATTGCTATGTGCCCAACTTAGTCAAAAGCCTTTTTTGTAATCAGTAAAACCTGAGCACAGTGTTTTATTATATTCTGTAGTTTTCTCAGTTGATTCATTCTGTGTAGGTGATCAGTAGTCGAATACGCCCTTTAGAATCCTGTCTGTTCACAAGGCTGTTTTTCTTCAAAATTTGTTGTTATTCTGATCGTACGGACTTTTGTGACGAGTTTGTAACTGACTGATAATAAGCTAATAGGTCGATAGTTGCTAAGATCTTTTGTAAAGTAAACTATTGCAGTACACCATTTTGGGGGAATCGTCTTTTTTATATATTGAGTAAATAAGTGGACGATGCTATTTTGTTTCTTCCACTCCTGCATCCAACAGTAAATCTGCTACTATTACATCTTCTCCCGCAGCCTTCCCTCTTTTCATATTTTTAAGAGCAATGTTTGCTTTGACTGGTGGTATACCAGGTATTTCAGTTATGTCAGCTGAAAAGTTGGTTGTTGGTACTACTCTCTTTGATGTATACAGTTCTTTGTAAAATTCTTCAACTCTCTTCACCATCTTATCTCTGCATTTAATGATTTCATCGTTTTTGTCTTTCAGTGATATAATTTGTTGCTTTCCTAGTGCCATTTTACTTCGGGCTTGTTTCATACTTTTTTCCTTTTATGAAGGTTTCTTTGATCTGATCCACGTTTCTCTTTCTTTTTTTTCCCTCTATGTCTCTTGTTGATAAGCTTATTTAATTCCGCTCATTCTATTTCATCTGTCTTTGTTTTTACTTTCATTTCCTTTTTTCTTTTTCATGAGTTCGATTTCTTTTATGAATACTTCTTGACTTTGGTTGTATTTTTCTCTTATTTAGTCCAAGTCAGTTCTGAGAATTTCATCTACTCCCCACTCACTGATACGACCAAGAAGGAAAAGATATTTCGTAAGGGCACAGTAATTGTCGGATAATTTGAGAAAATTGATATTCCACCTCCTGGTAAGGTTAATGTCACTAAAATTCACAATGACCTTCTCACAGAGAATGATCAAGTCAAACAAAGCGGGACACGTGTTCAAAGGTTGAAAGCACTGATTGGAAAACAAAACTGGCAACATCTCACTAGTGCCCAGCAGGAAGACTTAACTCAGTTGATCCTTAAGTATGACCCTCTCTTTAATCTCGACAAAAGTGAGTTAGGACTCATCAGTGGCCCTCCCGCTCATTTTAAAGTAGATGATCCTCAGCCCAGTCGTGGAGCCATGTACCGCTATCCCGAACAAGCGATGCAGATCATTGCAGATATGCTACAAGATATGGAGGACAGAGAAATCATCGAACGATCTACCGCAGCATGATTGTCACCTATTGTACTTGTAAACAAGCCGGGTGGTGGCAAACATATGTGCCTCGATTATCGTCACGTGAATCAACACCTCATGACTAACATCTACCCCCTCCAACGGCTTGATGAACTAGTTGAAAAAGCGGCTATACATCAGTATCATGTCACTCTTGACATGCGAGAGGCGTATTTCCAAATTCTGTTTGACGAAAAAAGTCGTGACCACACTACCTTCAGTGACCGGGTTGCACTATACTGATTTTGACATCTCCCATTCGGTCTCAGTTGATCCTCCACAATATTCTCCAGGCAAATGGTTTCACTACTAACACCTCTCTTGCAGAAGGGTTGGGTCAAAAATTATTTATATGATTTGATCCTTTGGGCACTTAACTTTTCTGTCCTACTAGAACGGTTAAAACAACTTTTCGAGTTTCTCGCTGACAACGAGGTGAAAGTAAATCTCAGTAAATGCAAATTCGGCTGTTTGCTGGCAGATGAAAAGGTGCATGAAGGCCTGGGGTGATTCTATTCAATCATAACGCATCGAGTGGACTATGTGGAGGATCAAGGACATCATCAGACGCGGCACAGAAGAAGACCTGATGAGTTGAAAGATTATTTTGTGTATAGTTAGATGTTTCATTAGGATTTTTTATGCTCTTTTTCTCTATAATGTTTTATTTACAAGATTGTTTGTAATTTTATTCGTTTGGTAAATGATTTAGAGTGTTATGTAATGTAAGAGGACTCTGGCATGTTTGATGTCTCTTAATTGGTAACTGTGTTGTTAGGGGCGGGTTAGCACCAGCACATACCAGAACTGTGGAGAAATAGATCATTCTCGAGTCATGCAAGTTTATATAAGGAAGGGGATGAGACAGTAGAAGTGTTATGGATTAGTTGAACCTCAGTCAGTTTGAGTGAAGTTTAGTTTGTATATTTCGGTACTTGTGAAGGCAAGTGTTGTTAGGCAGTAAGTGTAACTGCAGTTCGTAAAGTTCGTATAGCTCCAGTGCTTGTGTGAATAGTGAAGTGAAGTTGGAAAGCATTAAGTGGAATTATTTGGATAATAAAGACAGTCAACTTTAAGAAGCCAGTGTTTATTTTCGCTTCAGCTGATCTTGTGTACTGTACACCTAAAGGCTGACCATAGGAAGAACGACTCACTGAGCAAAGTCCTCCCTATACTGAATTACTGCTGTTGAAGCCTGTGGCAGTGTGGGGACCGGAACATAACAATAGTCTTCTCTGTAACAAGCAATCTCGAAAGGACCAGAAAGTCTGTTGCAGTTTGGTTTCGTATGTAATCCTATGTAATCAACAATTATAACTCAGTCAACTCGCAGTTCAACACAACATAATATAAAAGAGAGCTATTAACGATGATACGTAAATCTTTTGGTCAAAGTATGAAAGAAGACATTGGCGACTGTTAACTTTTGCTAAAATTTCGCGGTCATTACGTGTTTGCGTTTGTGGCTGGTCCATAAAAGTTAATTTAATTCATAACAGTTCTCGACTTAATCCCATGAATATCAGAATCATGCTCACATTGTGAATATTAACTAAGACTAAACTTAAATATAAAGTGACACCTGTCAGTCCACAAGTAAAATCGCGTACCCTAGGGGGTCACTTCTCTGTCCCAAAAACTTCTCGACATCCAGTGGAAAAATGTGCCCCAGCCAACCTCCTGCCTGGGTAGCAACATGGATATCTCACCTTGACTGGCCCGTACCCTCACTGCCAGGATCTTCCCATGGGCACTTCTCATTCATACAACCTATTAATTAATCGCATTCACACTCCCATCCATTCATGCTTACACTTCCAGCTTCCCACCTAGTAACTGATGAGTGCCTGTCAGGTCCTGAAGTCACTGTTGCACCCTAGACCGTGCTGACTGTAAGTTGAGGGAGTTCTTCAGTTTTCCATCGAATTAAGGCAATCTAAAATTTTCCACTGAACTGGGCTGCGCTCATAACCCAAACACCGATGAACTATATACACAAGATTAACTCTTTGAACTCTAAACTGTCGTATTCAATAGACAGACAGTCCAACCTGCACACATTTCCCTATCCATCTCTTAACTTAGTACTGGCATAACCAGCTTCAAACTTAACACTCTTCAGTAAGTCTCTGGGAAAGGCGTCTCTCACAAGGATGTAATTGTCCATCCACTGGGTCAGGTTCAAAGGCTTTTTCCAGGGGTTCTCTTTGTATTTTTTTCCCAGTAAACACATTTTCTGCCATGTACACACTTCCGTCCATCAACACTTCCACTACACGATATGAGCTGTCCCGTTTCACATTAAGCTTTCGACACATACCGGGTGCCACGGTTTCCTTCTTAGGGTTCCAACTCCAACCACTTGATTCTTCTGCCTTCGGTTAGCCATGTCTCAGTACTGATGCATCATCTTCCAGTGCATCTCCAGAATGAGAGCATGGGCGACAGCCATCTAGTCTTCCTCACTGTCGATGGAGGGTAAGGGTGCACCGACTAGCCTGGGTGGATGGTGAGAGAAGAAGGCAAAGTAGGGTTGCTGTCCCATGGATGTATGGACCAACTGATTCATGGCAGTCTGACACGGCTGGAGCAGTTGGGGCCGGCGAAGACGGTGGCCCTGACATAAAGCTGAGAGGACCGACTTCAGGGTCCGATGCATCCTCTCGGTATTCCATTCCTTTGGGGATGATTAGGAGTCGTGTGGTAGAGGGTGATTTGGTGTCGCTGGCAGAACCACTGAAAGTCTCTGCTGATGAACTCACCTCCATTGTCCAGGACAATATGCGAGGTGTGCCATAGTCTGCTACATTCCACTGTTGCTGCAGTCCAGTGTCCTGTTTGAATCCCTGACAAGTTACACATTTTTTGACATATTCACACACATCAGCTTTAAGATTTTGACAGTAATATAGTTCTTCAGGGCCTGTACAACTAAGGCACGATGGATTATGAGTCTGTAAAGAAGGCTACCATCTGCCTTCTCCATCACAAAAAACAACATTTCGTCTATTAAGGCAAACTGATCTAAGGTGGCTTTTGGTAGTCTTTTGGCAGGAACTCGACCACCTTCAAGATACTGTGCTAGTTCTCCCCACACAGGTTCTTCTCTTTGACGGTCTTTCATTTATTCTCGGTCTAACCTGAGCCATGTGGCTTCAGGTGGATGGATTACTACTCGAACTGGGCATGGCAATTGATCTGCAAATTTGTTCTTACTCTTGAGATATTGGATGTCATAATCATATTCTCGCACTTCTAGGATTCATCGATTCATTTGAGGCGGTTTAGTCTTCCGCGTGAATATGCTAGTGAGTGGTTGGTGATCAGTAACTACAGTAAAACGGGTACCCCATAGATAATGATGAAAATTCCGGCACGCAAGAACTACAGCTAGGGCCTCTTTATCTGTCACTGAATATCGAGTTTCGCAGGGGTTCAACTTTTTAGAGAAATACCCGATCGGCTTGTTGGCACCATCAATTTGAATCTGGCTCACGACTCCCCCAACATGAGTGTTACTAGCGTCTTTAGTGAGGATGAATTGTTATTCTACCTCAGCTCTAACTAAGGCAGGGGCACTGATGAAGCAAGACTTAAGATGTTCAAAAGATTTCTGGCATTATTCCGTCCAGATATATGTTACCCGAGGTTTAGTTAAGTTGATGAGGGGCATAGCAATTTTTGCAAATGATAGAACATGTTTTCTGTAAAATTCACACATTCCTAGAATTCGCCACACTTCCTTTACGGTGGTGGGATGTTTCATCTTTGTGACCGCTTCAACATTCTTTGGATCAGGTTTACTTCCCTCGGCAGAGATCTGATGACCTAGGAAGAAGACTTCTTTACAGCCGAATTTGCATTTACGGAGGTTTAATTTCACCCCATTCTCAGCGAGTAACTCGAAAAGTTGTTTCAGCCATTTTAGTAGGACAGGAAAGTTAGGTGCCCGAAGGATCAAATCATCTAAATAATTCTTGACCCATCCCTTCTGTAAGAGCGGTGCTAGTATTGAAACCATTCGCCTGGAGAATACTGCAGGAGAACAACTGAGACCGAATGGGAGACATTAAAATCAGTATAGTGTGACCCCTCACTGAAGGTAGTGAGGTCATGACTTTCTTCATCTAACAGAATTTGGAAATACGCCTCTCACATGTCCAGAGTGACGTAATACTGATGTCCGGCCGCTTGTTCAACTAGTTCATCCAGCCATGGGAGGGGGCAGATATCAGTCGCGAGATGCTGATTCGCATGACGATAATTGAGGCACATATGTTTGTTACTATCTGGCTTGTTCACAAGTACAACAGGCGATAACCAGGCTGCGGTAGATCATTCGATGATTTTTCTGTCCTCCATATCTTTTAGCATATCTGCGATGATCTGCTTCGCTTGTTCGAGATAGCTGTACATGACTGGGATGAGGATCAGCTATTTTAATATGAGCGGGAGGGCCACTGATGAGTCCTAACTCACTTTTGTCGAGAATAAAGAGAGGGTCATACTTAAGGATCAACCGAGTTCAGTCTTCCTGCTGGGCACTACTGAGATGTTGCCAGTTTTGATCTACAATCAGTGCTTTCAACCTCTGAACATGTGTCCTGCTTTGTTCGACTTGATCATTCTCTGGGAGAAGGTTACTGTGAATTTTAATGATTAACCTTACCAGGAGGTGGATTATCAACTCTCTCGTATGATCCGACAATTGTGCCCTTATGAAATACCTTTTCCTTCTTGGTCGCACTAGTGAGTGGGAAGTAGATGGAATTCTCAGAACTGACTTGGACTAAATATGAGTGACTGTTATGACTGACCGTAGATTGAGGATAAATGATGAGGTTAGTACCCGGGTCTTCTCTTACCGGGATGGATATAAACTTAGACTGATATGGGTCTACCTTCTTGGTGGTAAGAAGATTGATTTGCGAGAAGTGTCGTGATGGGTTGGAGGGTTCGACTGGGTCACCCTTCACTCTTTCCACTTTGTTCCTTTGTCGGCAAATATGATTCACAACATAAGGGGCACCTTTCCATAACATGACTCTTTGCTCCATCCCACATGAGCAGAGCTTGACCAAGTACATCACAACCTAGGAGCAGATGTATTGATATAAGGATTTGGTACTACCGGGAACCATTGTTTATGAATCTTCTCATCTCCAACTCCTATTTCTGCTAGCAGCATTCCTAATATTCTTAAAGGAGCACCTGTGACTCCTTGTAAACGTGGCGGGTTTTGTCGAGTATTTACTTCTCCCCTGATTTGCTTGACAGCTGATTCCTTAATTAAAGTGTAGCTACTCCCTGTATCAACTAAAGCTTCTACTATCTTTCCATTTATCACTACACCGATGGTGTGGGATGTATGACCGCCGGTTAGTCATAATTTCTGGGGTGGATCTCGTGAATCTTTCGATTTGGAGTCATTTTGTTCTGGAGGTCCATAATTATGTCCAGGACACCCACGGTCTCCATGACGGCATCCGGGTCTACGGCAGTCAAAACAATGTCCAGGAGGAGGTTTCCGCCAACACTCTTGAAAGTTATAAGATGAAGGTAATCAGTGGGCACAATATTTACTGCTAGATTTCTTGGAGTTGGTAGGTTGCCCTTTATTCACTTTGTCTCTTGGTCCATCTGGACTCGAGCAATCTCTCTAGTTCGCTGTGGTGGATGGCAACGGTCGATTTTCTAATTTCCTTCCCTTCACATGATTCTCAGCAGGTTTTGCATTGACACGAGGAGTCTGACTCACTTCCAGCAACAGACATTCATGTTCAATTCTATTTAGGGACTTCTTTAATGGGTACTTATCGTCTAGGAATCCCTCGAGTTTTACTCGTGACAGGAGAGGTAAGCCATATCACAGCTTCCGGTTTATTGTTTTATCGCGGTTGGGGAACTTTTCACTAGGGAATTTATGCTTTATGGCTGCATGCTGGCAGATGAAACGGTGCGTGAAGGCCTGGGGTGATTCTATCCAATCATGACGCATTGTTTCTACTTCCTGCCAACCCCGATCAATACTGACTTCGATGGCAAACCCTGTTCAAAGAATTTCCTTAAGTGCTGACCATGAGACTAATCGATGCTTTGTCTGGCTGTTATGAATGAAAATAGCAAGTTCAGGGCTAACACTACTCTTCGCAATCTGCATGCGCATCACATCATCAGAATCACATTGTTCAACTAACTCGAAAAACATTTCCAGACATGCTGCTGCGTCGATGCCTTGTAACTGGTGGAGGTCCAGAATTGGAACATCGCGAGGTTTTGAGAGGTTCTCATTTGTTCTCCTTGTTGGATGAGGATTTGAAGATCGAGTATAAAATGAATTCGTGGGGAATCGTTGAGATTCTAAGCCGTCTAATTCACTCACTGGATAAGATATTGTTGTGGGATTATATATTGTCACAGTTAACGAATGAATCGAGATAGAATCCCTCAATAACAGTACACTGGAGGCCCACTTAATCTCGCGATATTTCTGGAATTATCTTTAAGCTCCTGGAGGACTAGCAAAATTATTTTTCACTGATTATAGAATGAATATCGACATGGAAAAACAACTTAAATATTTTGGAGTTTGCTCTAGTGAAAGTAGTAAGGTGGAAGAAAAGTTGTTAATGAAATTGGAGGTCACGTGTGAAGAACAGAGTGAGACCGTATAGAAATAACAGTTAACGCCGTCTCTTAACACCATGAGTTGGCGAGATAGAGTGGAAATTCAGATTAAAGAGGAGGAACTTTCACCTAGGTTGACTCAGTTAGTGAACGAATTAGATGGGCTAGAATCTCGACGGTTCCCCACGAATTCATTCTATCCTCGATCTCTAATCCTCATCCCACTGCTGCCACCAGTGTAATGTCAGGAATTTGCCACAGCCACCGTTGGCACCGGGAGAATTTTGTTACCAGTGTAATGTTCAAATTTTTAGTGTCAGTAGTGATCAGAAACATAGAGTAAAGGGGAAATGAGGTAGCGTGATCTGATTGATACTTCAGAGGTAGCGTGATCTTATTAATAATTTGGAGTTAGCGTGATCTTATCAGACAGGGCGTGAGCAATTAGATATTGGTACCCCTCGCGGGCCACTCAGTCTCAAGTATACTACTCCTTAGAGGGGAGCAAATTTCAAATTCAAAGTGACTTAACATAAGATTTACAAAATAATAATAAAAAAAACTAAATAATAAGAGCAAAAAAACAGATTACTCTTCGAACTCTGAATGAACAAGAACTGAAAGTCAAATTACTCTTCGAGACTGTGACTGAGACCAAAACAAAGTATAACTAGGATCTATAACTCTAAAAATACGAATCTTCACAAAATCAATATTCAGGATGATGCTGATACACCAGATTTTATCACCTCCAGGAATATAAACCTTCACACACTGATGTAACATTCAGAATGATACTGACACATGTGAATATAGTAATCCCGTGGTCTCTGACGGACTCTTTCGGGAAGAAATATTAAAACATTACCACATAAGAATATTCTCTTAGGGCTAAGATTGCACTGATTCAAGATTCATATGCATAACACAGCACAATATATCAATGAGGTGCAATGTTCAAAAGAAGCACAATAATCAAATGTATTATTCATATAGTAAATGTATTATTCATATAGT
>JAGKTI010039243.1:0-10592 GCA_018397915.1 Birgus latro | reverse complement strand
GGTGTCTATATGCGAGTGCATGTACGTCGTCTAGCGCGTGCGCCAGAGCAAGATACTACAGTTGAAAGTGGTGTCAGCATTGATGAGAAGAACAATGTTGTCCAGGAGAAGCCTAATGACGATCCTCCGCAAGTGCTGAATGACTATCCACCAGATGACGAGTCGGAAGATGGTGTGGTTCCAATTGATGAGCCTCCCTCAGTTTCTGTTCCGATAAATCAGGCTCCCAAAGTTTCTGTTGGTCAATGTATAAAGGGAATACATTCAGAAAGTGGAGAGTTGGTGTCTGGAAGGATTATGAGTCGGGCAGGTAAAGCCACTGGAAAGTACAAATACCGCTATAATTTGAAGAGGGACTCTGACGGCAGCATTGATTGGATAGATTTGGAGAAGGATCTTAGCGAATGGGAAGTGGCTGATGATGACGCAGAAATGCTTGTTCTTTTCAACTCTGAGGCCGTATTATGCGCTAAGGAAAATGAAATTACAAATTGGCAGAATAATGATGTGTATGAGGAAGTAGATGATGTTGGGCAAGGTGCCATAACGGTTCGATGGGTTGTGACAGAAAAACTGAAAAATGGAACGCCTATTGTTAAGGCCCGCTTAGTCGCCAGAGGATATGAGGAAGACACAGTGGATCTCCGAAAAGACTCGCCTACTTGTTCAAAAGAAGCAGTGCGTTTGGCACTTTCTTTGGCCTCCACCAACCAGTGGAATTGCCACAATATGGACGTGAAAGCTAGCTACTTGCAAGGTAACGACATTGAGAGAGTTGTTCATTTACGTCCTCCGCATGAATATGCAAATGGTAAGTTATGGAGACTAAAGAAAACTGTTTACAGCTTTTGTGATGCTGCTAGGCATTGGTATCTGTATGTAAAAGATCAATTGTTGAGCATCGGAGCTAAAGTGTCATCACTGGATTCAGCGCTGTTCTCTTGGAGCAATGGTGGCAAAGTCGAAAGCATTGTATGCATCTACGTCGACGACTTCCTTTGGGCTGGTACACATGAGTTCGAACAGCAAGTGATAAACCGTTTGAGTCAAATATTCCTCATCGGCAGTTGAGAATCAAAAGCCTTCAAATACGTTGGTCTCAATGTCATCTCCAACATCGATGGCAGCATAACGCTTGACCAATTCCAGTATGCTTCATCTTTGAAACCAGTCACGCTGAGTAAACATCGTGCAGCAGTAAAATCAGGAGAGCTGTCCGAGTCTGAGAAAACGGAGTACCGAGCATTAATTGGGCAACTCAATTGGATTGCCACACACACTCGGCCAGATATTGCCTTTGATGTGTGTGAGTTGAGTGTGACTAGCAACCGAGCTACCATAGCGGATTTGCTTAGACTCAATAAGGTGATCTCAAGGGTGAAGACTGACAACATGAAGCTATACATTCCAAGAATGGGGCCGATCGAGGACTGTCATACAGAGTGCTTTTCGGATGCTTCATTTGCCAACCTTGTAGGCAATGGATCTCAGGGAAGTTTTGTGATCTTCTTACGAGATGATAATGAGGCAAGATGTCCTATATTCTAGCAGACAAGAAAGATCAGGAGGGTTGTCAAATCTACCTTATCTGCTGAGGCACTAGTGCTGCTTGAATGTGCTGAGACTGCTGTATATCTCGCCAACATATTGCGTGAGGTTTCTGGATGTGGAAAGATCAAAATAAAGTGTTTCGTCGACAACAAGAGTCTGGTGGACGCCCTTTACTCCTGTAGGAGCGTAGAAGACAGGAGATTGCGCATTGATATTGCTGTATTACAAGACATGTTGGAGCGAGGGGAGATTGATGAAGTATCTTGGGTGGATAAATCACAACACCTTGCTGATTGTCTCACCAAGAAAGGTGCCTCGACTGAGCGGCTGCGTGCAGCAGTCAGCCGAGACTAGAAAGTTTATAATACTTCAAGAGACATCACATATCGGTATGTGGCCACAGACTGGGTCTTGATAGTGATTAAAGAAAAGTGTATGTATTAGATACATTTTTTTTTTTTTATGCACGGAAGAAGGAACCAAAGGCCAGGGCCCGCAAACTGTTCCTTCCAAGAAAAAGTAAAAACAATACCAAAGAGAGCCAAATTCAAGATCCATTCATTTCGAGATGCCTGGACACACTGCGTTTGAAAGATTGGAGATTATAGGAAGTAGGGAATACAGACAGAGGGAGACAGTTCCAGAGTTGACCAGTTGCATAAATGAAGGACTGGGAGTAACGGTTAACTCTTGCATTAGAGAGTTGGAGAGAAAAGGGATGAGAGTTTGTTGCTAGACGGGTACTACGTGCCCATCGTAGAGGTGGAGGGATGCAAGCAGACAGTTCAGAGGAACAGTGACCATTGAAGTAGCGATAGAAGAGAGATAAAGAAGAAACAGTGCGGCGAAGAGACAAAGGTTGAAGGGAATCAGTAAGAGGAGAGTTAAAGAGACGAAAACCTTTGACTCCACCCTATTGAGAAGAACTGCATGTGGGGAGCCTCCCCACACATGAGAGTTGTACTCCATACACGGGCGAATAAAACCCGTGTACAAGGTCAACATCTGTGCAGGGGTAAAGAAAGTTCGGAGTCGGCCCAGCACACCTAATCTCTTGGAAGCAGATTTCACAAGAGATGTAATATGTTCTTTCCAAGACAAATCCCGAGAGAATGAAACCCCTAGCATGTTCAAGGATGATGCAGGACTGAGCTGGACATTATTAAACATTAATGGGTAATCCTGAGGAAGATTTTGTAGGGTTGATAAGTGTAGGAACTGAGTTTTTGATGCATTAAAAATAACAAGATTATTTTTACCCCAATCAGAGATATGAGCCAAGTCAGACATTAGGTGTGCCATAGCCTGATCCCTTGTTTGCTGAAGTAACTGCTGAGATGGGCGCTGCGGGAACCGAATGGAAAGGTGAAGGGTGGAATCATCAGCATATGAGTGGATAGGGTTAGATGTACAGCTTAGAAGGTCATTGATGAATAAAAGAAAGAGAGTTGGTGATAGGACAGAGCCCTGAGGAACACCACTGTTGATAGGTCTAGGAGAAGTTTGATGGCCGTCTACAACAGCAGCTATAGAACGACCAGAAAGGAAGCTAGAGATGAAGGCACAGATAGAAGGATAGAAACCGTAGGAGGGCAGTTTGGAAATCAAAGATTTATGCCAGACTCGATCGAAAGCCTTTGAGCTGTCAAGTGCAATGGCAAAGCTTTCGCCAAAGTCCCGAAAGGAGGATGACCAGGAGTCTGAAAGGTAGGTGAGAAGATCACCAGTGGAGCGTCCCTGATGGAACCCATACTGACGATCAAAAAGGTTGTGGCAGGAAAGATGCTTTAAAATTTTTCTGTTAAGATGGTATTGATGGTACTCACGCAAAAGTCTATGTATTGGATACATATTGTGTATCAGACGCAAATAGACAATCCCGCTTTGTCCTTGGAATCTTTTGTCAAATTAAGAAGAGAGGACGAGAGTGTTAATGCATATTGTTGTTGGTGTGTGTGCACGCACACACACCTGCTAAGTCACGAGTGATGACGTCATCGGAAGGTTCCTGCGGTATGCAACCGGGGACCTTGGGCAGTTCACGTTGTGAGGCCGGTGAGTGTGGTTTGCCTAGTCTGACATCAATGATACGAAACGTGACATGAAAGAAAATATGAAAATCCAAAATGGGAGCGGTGCACAGTGCCGCACTCGCTTGTGGCAAGGAAACGAACTAACACCTCTCTGGTAATAATTTTTTCACACGCTTCTCAGTTGAGTCCACATCCCTCCTCACAGCTTCACTGTACGTGTGGATATTTTTGCAGCTCTACACCTTTTCATACTGTTAAGACATGCCTCCCAAGCGCCCTGAATCATCTTCAGCATCGGGGGAGCCTGCTGCAAAGAAGCAGCAGGACCGTATTCGAACTCTAAAGAGGAAGTTGGAAATTATAAGACACCACGAGGAGGGGCAGGGAGTCTCAGATATTGGGCGTGCTATAGGGCTTGCAGCTTCCATCATTGGGACTGTGACCAAGAAAAAGGAGAAGTACAAGAAAATGGCCACCTCCTTCTCTACATCTCGGGTATTACTTACATCAAACAGGAGGGGAAAAGTTTAGATGGAGGGTCCGAGGGGGTCCTGCGATGCATCCCCCCATTTCCATGTATATTTCAATGGGGGAAATCATTCCAATATACAAAATTTTGAATTACAGAAGTTTATTTGGTTTACATCCCCTTCGTTTATCGAGGACTCACTGTACCAGGTGTTAGGAGGGAGACCTGGATAGCATACTTATAAGCTGAGGTAAGCACTTATTTTGGCATTTTCCAATGTTTCTTATAAAAAGCGGAGGTATGAGAAAAATAAATAAATAAAAATCTGCCGAGATTGGTGGGGGTCACTGGTGAGAAATCAACCAGGACGGGGTGGGATAATGTAAATGGGACCCATTCTTTGTCCAAGAAAAAAACAATAACTACAAGGCAACCCTCATCATCCGGTAGTAGTCTGACCAAGGCAGTAAATACTATACTGTACAAAATCTGACGGAAGGAGCTGACATATAGTTTTTACTTGAAATTTCTTATACTGTAATTCATTACTATGCTATCCTGAGCAAAATTTAATACTGTTATTATTATTACACTCTTCAGTCAAGAAGACATAAGGTATGATTCACTTAAAGTTGCTTCAATTAAAGTGGGATTTTGCCTAAGCAGATTGCAGAGCTTAAGTGAGTGCTGACTGCACCAACCTTATGCATATGTTTAAAAGTATAACTTTCAATGATCCATTTTTCCTTTCAAAGTGCCATACTGTACCTGTCTCCCAGCATAACTCTTGAAGAACTCATTTTCGATGTGTGTGATGACAAGCCTGGGGCCAGTGCTATCAAATGTGCAGGCCGGGGGAGGGGGTGGGGGCAGGTAGATGTCGCCAATCCTAATTCCTCCTTCCTCTTCATCATCATCCTCCATTTCCACATCCTCTACGTGGTTTGTCTCAGGTTCTTCATTCTGTTCTCTGGCTTTCTCCTTCTCTTTGCCGTTCCCTTTGCTTTTTCGTCTGTCAGACACCATGTTCCCTCACATCCACCTGCCAGGAAAATCATGTTATTACTCTTCATGCAGTAGTAATTATCTTCACAACACAGAGAATAAAATTACTAAAATAATAATGCAGGTGATGGTGATCATCATCCACTCACTTGATGCAGTACTACCTACTTCTTCCTTCAACCTTATCATCCATTTTCTGTTTCTGTCCTTCTCTCTTCCTATTTCTCCCATCTTTCCTGTCATATATATATATATACACAGCACACCCTCGATATAACAAACTAATTGGTGCCAGACTCTTAACGTTAAAGCCAAACGTCATATTGTTTGGTAATTTTCCAGGCATCACAGCTTTTACCAAACAAACATTGTCAAATACAGAGCATCATTTGACCATACAATCATACACAATAACATACAGCTAGGTCTAAATGGCTCTTTTTTCTCAATAAATGCTCTATTTATGATTCCTCTATCAATGCTGGTCACCCAGAGTCTGATGCGGAGGAGTGAGTGTGTATTTACCTAACTGACCTAATTGTATTTACCTAATTGTGATATACAGGAAATAAGCAACACTCGTGGGGTCCCGTCTCTGTTTCTCAATAAGTAAAATTTTGCTTTAAACTCATTTAAGTAGTTAGACTGGACGATCTCTTTGTCCAGTCTATTCCACAGGTCTATGCATCTATAAGGAAAGCTATATTTCTTGATGTCCTTCAAGCAGCTTGGCTTCTTTAGTTTCATTCCGTGTCCCCTTGTTACTCTCTCATTCCACACAAACAGATTTTCTCTGTCAATTTTATCTACTCCCATCATAGTCCTGAACACTGCAATCATGTCGCCCCTCTCTCTCCTTTCCTCTAAGGCAAATCCAGCCTTTCCAGCCTCTCTCTGTATGACAAATCTGCCAGACTGAGGACCATCTTGGTTGCTGTTCTTTGTATTCTCTCAATCTTGTTTATATGTTTCTTTTTGTGTGGGGACCACACTACTGCTGCATATTCTAACGTGGGGCGGATCATGGCCACTATCAATTTTTTCATCATCTCATCCATGTAATAAAATGCCACTCTTATACTGGTCAAGAGTTTATATCTCTCTCTGTCATATTTATGTGTTTTTCAGGTGTCAAACTATCCTGGACCAGCACTCCCAAATCTTTCTCTTCTCTCGCTTTTGTAATTGGTTCATTACCCATCAAATAATTCAGTGATGGCCTCTTGGTACTTTTACCCATTTCTAATATTTTACATTTTTTTGTGTGCTGAATTTCATTTCCCACATCCAGCTCCAATTACAGTAAGACCTCACTAAAACGGACCAAATGGGGCCCAAACCATCCCGAAAAATGTGAAATTCCGATAAAAACGACATCCGGAATTCCCCCTTGTAATCCGGACTTTTTCCGATATATCAGACATTAGTCCGGATTGTGTGAACAGTTTTTAAACTGTTTTGACTACCCTTGTGGTACTGTACTGTGTTATAACTTCACTACATTAATCAAATGGTATAATATATATATATATAATAATACTGTACTGTACACTGATAAATATGTCTTTGATTTACCTTATTGTGGTGAACATAGCTGAAGTGGTCAGGCAGTCCAGACTGCTTCTGGCTTTATCAGACTTTTTCCGATATATATAGGAATTTAGGCCAGTGGGTCCTTGAGTCCGATAAAAGCGAATTCCGGTCTACTGAAGTCCGTTATATCGAGGTTTTACTGTATGTATCCTATCCATATCCTCCTGCAGCATTTTACAGTCCTCTTCAACCTCTACCTTTCTCAAGATCTTTGCATCATCAGCAAACAGACTTGCATAACTGTTCACTCCATCTACCAAATTATTTGCGTAAATCAGGAACATTACTGGTGCCAACACCGAGCCCTGTGGGACACCACTTGTTACTTCCCTCCATCCAGATGTCCTGTTCTTTATTACTGTCCTCATTTGTCTTTCACTCAAAAAGTCACTCATCCACTCCAAGAGGCTTCCCTTCAGTCCTCCAATATGCTCTGATTTCCATATTAGTCTCTTATGGGGCACCTTGTCGAAGGCCTCCTCCAGATCTAAATACGCACAGTCCACCCAACCGTCTCTCTCCTGTAGTCTTTCAGTCACTCTTGAGTAAATGCTCAACAAGTTGGAAACACATGACCTTCCACTTCTAAATCCAAACTGACTTTCAGTCAAAATATTAATCTCTTCCAGATATTTTATCCATCTATCTTTCAGGATTCTCTCTCACAATTTTGCGACCAAGCTGGTTAGGGACATTGGTCTATAATTCAGGGGTTCTTCCTTGTTTCCTCCATTATAAATTGGTACCACATTTGCCCTCTTCCATTCCTGAGGCACTTTCCCCTCCTCCAGAGAAAACACAATTAAACTGTGAATCTTATCCACCAGTTGTTCTCTGCATTCCTTCAGTACCCAATTAGAGATTCCATCTGGTCCTGGGGCTTTCCTTACATCTTGAGTTTTCAGTAAATTATACACTTCCTGCTCTTCCACTTTAATATCTGTGTGTGTGGGTTTCTACCTTAACTAACTGTATCTTTACAGGAATGAGTTAAGTTCATACTGTCCCGTGTCTTAAACCATTTTCATCATACATCTCCTTAAATTTATGAATTGTATTGGCACACACTATTTCATTCAGTAGGGCATTCCACTGATCAATTGCCCTATTTGGGAAACTATATTTCCTTACGTCTTTATCTCCTCTCTTTTTATGCATTTTTTTGCAGTGTCCTCTTGCTGATGCTTCCCCATAGGTTATACTGTATATTAATTTATGTCTATTTTCTCCTTCCTTGATATGCATTTATATAGCATAATCATGTCTCCCCTTTTTCTTCTCTCCTGTAGTGTTGCCAGATTCAGTTTTTCTAGTTTTTCTTCACAGCTCAGATCCCTTAAGCTTGGTACCCATCTTGTTGAAGCCCTTTGAACTTTTTCAGTCTTATCTATGTGTTTCTTGAGATGGGGATTCCAGACTACTAATGCATACTCCAGGGTTGGTCTGATGGAGGATGTTATTATCTTCCTCAGCATGTCTTCATTTATACAGTAAACCCTTGATAAGCCGAACTATATGGGGCTCTACCCTGGTTCGAATTACCGAATTTTCCGGCTTACCGAATTTTCACCCCCCCAAATTGCTAATTTACCGAATTATCACCCCCCAAAATTGCTAAGACAATACCTATTACTTGTCCTTTCAACACTAAATTAAAGAAGAATATATAAATAAATTAGTTATGACAAAAAACAATATAGTGCATTTAATATACATTTAACCCCTTCAGTGCTGGGTGTATTTTCATTTTGTTCTTGCTGCCACCAGACAATTTTAGTCAGTGTAGGTTGGATCTGTGGAAGTGCACGGGGTTGGTACAGCCTTCGTTAGCCCCTTCAGTATGTGAGTCCAGTCCTGAGTGCCATAAAATCGGCTGGAGGAAGTGTAAATAAAGTAGAAATAGACGTCACAGTACTGAAGTGGTTAATTGGTAGGAAATCATTCACAGAGGCAGTACCGACTGTCGGTAACGTGTGTTGGAGATGGATTTTCACCCCCCCCAAATTGCAATAACAATACTTATTACCTGTCTTCTTAACACTAAAGTAAAGGAGCATATACAGTGTATAAATTAATAAAGAAAGACAAAAAAGAAAGAATTCAGTGCACATAATTTGCCTTTCGTCAGAGGCAGAAGATCTTCGGCAGTTTGTTTTGTTTTGGAGACGGAGGTGGTGGAGTTCACACTTGAACGTAAATTCTAAAAAGTACCCAGTATTTATTTCACTCTATATTAAGAACTAAACTTAAATGTAATCACTATAATAGACTGCAGTGTAACACCTTTCGTTAGAAGCAGTAGATTCTTTGGCAGTTTGTTTTGTTTTGGAGACAGAGGTGGTGGAGGTGGGTTAGTTCATACTTTAACGTAAATTCTAAACAGTACCCAGTATTTATTTCACTCTATATTAAGAACTAAACTTAAATGTAATCACTGTAATAGACTGCAATGTAACACTTTCAGTAATAATAGTACTGAACTTTAATCATGATCACTACAGTGTCACATGCACATTTTTTTTTTTTTAGCTTCATTCCTTTACGACTAGAGGTGCCAGTATCACTTCTTTTAAGCTATGAACCTTCCAGGGCAAGGCAGAAGGCAAAAGGAGAGCACTGTTCAGCACTAAATGACAGTAAGAATGGCACAACTACTGTCTCTAAAAGCAAGCAGCAGACTGGCGCCACGAGTCTGCTTGGCGCCATTTCTCCCCCTACTTTCGCATTTCGGCCTACTTTCATACGTGGTCTCGGCCTGAGTTCGGCTAACTGAAGATTCCGGCTTCTAAAAGTTCGGCTTATCAAGGGTTTACTGTATATGTGAACGCTATTCTCAGCCAGCAGCGTATACATGTTCCGTACCTTCTCATTTATGTGGTCAGCTGGAGATAGTCTGTTATTGATAATCACACCTAAGTTCTTCTCTCTTTCTGATATGTGTAGAGTTTTACTTCATCATCATCATCCACGTTTTTCATCCTTCTGTTCTCATATTCAAACTGGGGCTGGATGTGCGATGGCTTTTCTCCACTGCTTCCTATCCTGGATTAAAGCTTCTCCAATACCCAGTCTTTCCATATCTTGCATTACAACACTTTTCCAGGTCTTCTTAGGTCTTAGTAGTAGTAGACATCACACCACTTCCAGTTCCTCTGCTATTCTCACACAGCTCCCTTCCTCACTCCTCCTCACGTGACCAAACCATCTAAGCCGCTTCTGCCTCAAGATGATATCGAGATCCTTCACCCTGCATCTTCCGGCCACCTCCTCACTCAAAACTCTGTCCTCCCATCTCACTCCCGCCATGTATCTTAACATTCTACGATCAGTACTCCTCAGAACATTCATCAGTCTATCTGTCAAAGCCCATGTTTCAGCACCATATATCAATACTGGTCTAATGCATGCCTCATATATTTTACATCTGTGTCTCAGTGGTATGTGTTTGTTGACCAGAAGGCTAGCTATTTCCTTCCACTTTAACCATGGTGACAACACTCTTGTTCTGATTGATCTCTCCACCCCTAACTTAAAATCCCAATCTGGTCTTTTCCCACTTTTACCAAACTTGATTACATGACACTTGTCCACACTGAATTCCATTTGCCATTTATTACTCCATTCATGAGGTTTATTTAATTCTTCTTGTAGCTCTTTACAAGAGACTGTGTTAGTAATTCTCCTTTGTATTTTTGCATCATCTGCAAACATATTTAAACAGCTTTCATTTCCAATATTACTAGCTATGTCATTTATGTACACTAAAAACATAATTGGTGCCAACAGTGAGCCCTGTGGAACTCCGCTAGTCACTTCCTTCCACGATGAGTGGTTTCCTCTTGGTACTGTTCTCATTTCCCTTTTCCTGAGAAAATCTTGCATCCAACAGTACAGTTTGCCTCGGATTTCTCCTTGATGGTACAGTTTCCATAAGAGTCGTT
>JAGKTI010039242.1:0-10592 GCA_018397915.1 Birgus latro | reverse complement strand
ATTTCCGCGCGGGGCACTGTGTGAATGGCAGCAGCAGCGACAGACAGAAATGATCTGGTAACAATGCTGGGGGTGAAGTAGGGGTGTAAGTTGCTGGGAAGGTGAGTAATGGGGGAGAGGAGGGATTGTGGTGGGGGTAGGTGTGTGTTAGGGAGAGGTTAGGTAGCCATTAACTGTGCCAACAAACTCCGTGTAGATAATCAGTCCAATACGGTTTTTCTATTAATAACAAAAGGTAGTGGCAACAAGCTGCTAATGAGGGTTCAGTATTTGATGGAATAAGTCCAATACCTAAGCACACAGGTATCGCCAACACGTAACCTTATCCTTCGCCTCCGTCATTCCGTCCTCTCATATCGGAAAGCTTTCTATTGTTGACCGAGAATTTACGTAGATTTAGAACTGATTTCAGCTGCTTCTCATGCAAGTTGCTTGACAAAGATATTGTAAATTTCATTGGAACTTGTACTGAAGACGGAATCTAACATCATGTAACAGTCCTTTTTATAGTTGTATTAAGTCAACTACTGTTATCTTAAGACCGAACATACATCCTTTTGACTGACGGCGTAATTTGTTATCTTTTCATAGTCGTATAGGCGCTTGCCCGGCTCAGAGATGGATGAGCCTGGTCATACCAGACTATAAATTTAAGCATACTCCAGTCAACACTTTCTTAGGGCCAATCCCTCATATCTTAACAGGTATATACTGTATAACTTCATGCTTATGTGCATGCGTGTTCGATTATACGAGTATTAAACGTGCATAAGCTTGAGGGTTCTCTCTCTCTCTCTCTCTCTCTCTCTCTCTCTCTCTCTGACACAGGCAGTTGCTTACCTTACAGTCACATTGGTAACCTTCGGTTGGCAGAAATAAGATACAATCAGTCTATTTTTCAGATGTCATCTAAAGTGAATACGGACATAATGTCGCTTTTAAAGATGGTGTTGTATTTAACAAAATACACACGACAGACACAAAATTACCAGCACTATGTAAGACTTGCATTGCTACAAATTGTCCATGCACCTAACGTCTTAAGAAATTTTCGTAATATATCTACAGATGTGCTAGCAGTAGCGGTCGCCCCGTCCACACAATTGTTCTAACCAGCCTCCGCACACACGCACACACACACACACACACACACACACACACACACACACACACACACACACACACACACACCAAATGGCGTAGTGGTAATGCTTTCGCCTGCCATCTAGTAGGACGGGGGTTCGCCCCAGATCGGGTGCGAAAAGTTTCACGAACGATGTGGGAGGTAACTGTTATTCTTGAGGTTGGGAATGGTTGTGTGCGTGTGTGAAGGTCACAGCCTTGCCCTAGATCGGACTGTATGAGCTCTCAGCTCTCTTCCTGGAGGGTAATGAGCTGACTATCACGCCAATCACGTTATCCTGACCGACCCAGTGAATTACACACTCACCCAAACGCAATAAATTTTGGCAGGCAGTCCTCCTCCTCTCCGCCCACTCCTTCCACACACACTAAGAGATAATATCACATACTTATTGTCCCATACAACTCACAGTTGAGGAGAATATAGCTGAATAATAATTATTTCTGGGAATTAGGTCGAAGGAAAGACTTATTTGTCTCATTACATTTAAACAAGAAGTGTTTCTCAACCCAACTATTCTATTCTACTGAGTTTCTGATAAACTTCATGCATCAATCTAGTACTACACGTTCTAACATTTGTCTGGATAAATAAATATTATGAACTGAACCAAGAGCAAAAAACGTCACTGATAGAATGTCAATACCAATGACTATGTTGGGTTTACACTCGGTTGGCAATGTTCTTGTAAACCAGTGCTTTCCAAACTCGGGAACGCGCCAACCTTTGGGGTGTGTGAGGTAGATGGAGGAAGACCCGAAGCCATCTTCCAAAAGTTGCTCTAATACTGGTGTACGGCGCAAAAGCCTGGGCGTTAAGGAAGAATGAAGAGAAACAGCTGGAGAGGACAGAGATGAGAATGCAGCTACGGATGAAGCCAGTGTCACTGAGAGAGAGGAGGAGGAATGATGACATCAGAGCAGAGACAGTTGTGTCAGTAGTCGAGAAAGCAAGAGCGGCACGTTTGAGGTGGTATGAGCATGTGACCAGGATGGAGGAAATTGATCCTGTGAAGGTGGCATAGAGGAGTCAAGTGGAAGGGAGAAAAACGAGGGGAAACAAAGGATTGGGCGGAGAGATGGAATTGAGAAAGAAATTAGGCAGTTAGGCCTGGAAGATGACGCAGCGGACAGAAGTTACTGGCGACAACATATAAGAGCTGCCGACTCCTCCAGGGACTAATGCAACGATATATATATATATATATATATATATACTGTACAGTATATTAGTCAGTCCATGCATGCGTCTCAGACTCAGGTGAGTCAAGTGGTGATGCACAAATCCACCTCATTCAGCTGCTGTCTACTGACCAAGTCACGGCCTTCCCAACCACAGCCAATTAAACAGTATACAGTATAATTCACTATGCTCTGATGGCTATTATGAATTTAAATATTATTACAGGTTGAAGTTATTATAATACCTAGGAAATTTCAAGAATATGCCATGCCATATAAATAAACAAAAAAGTAGGAATATGCAGTTACGCTCATAAATGGCTAGAAAATACATTTGCTTATGCACATATACAAATGCATGATTATCCTAAGCCTACTTGAGTCTCTGTGAGATAAACTGAGCGAGTTAGACAGCAAGAGACCCAGTATTATACACTGCACAACACTCACACACCCAGAAGCTATTGATTGACCTGAGAAGGTCTCGATCTGGTTTATGCTTAATTTAGTTTGTGACAAGCAGCCAATATGTGCTTACGATTTACGAAATACATCAAATTCACACTGACAGCTAACAAAGATCCATTTCTTAAAATCTTATACTTTAATGCCTTTTGGGGTAAAAAAAAACGCTATTGGTTGACTGAAACAACGAAATGGAATATTATATATACACTTCATTTTCCATACACTATTATTATCGACGTTACAAGTAAGAATGTATGAGCAACTTTTCTGAGACGTATCTTGGGTAAACGTCTGATCTATGTGTCACAGTGGGGATGTTACAGCTACCGACGGCGAGCGAGTCATTACATCAGGTTACGTGTTGGTGACGTCTGTGTAACGTTTATGTCAGCCTTGCCTGATCACCGAACTGAACGTTTTTCATCGTGTCATGAACCATCACTTTACAGCTTGTTGCTACTTCGTGTGTTCCCCTGTCATAAAAACACATTCATTTAAAATCAAAGCAGATTATGTTACGACATTAAATGGCTACTAAGCCTCTCCCCATCACTCCGCTACCCCCACTTCCATCCCTACTAAGCCTCTCCACAACACTCCGCTATCCCCACTTCCATCCCTACTAAGCCTCTCCACAACACTCCGCTACCCCCACTCCCATCCCTCCCAACAAGCAAGATGAATAGTCAACACGATACTACAGCCTGTCAGTGCAAGCAGATTATTGCTCTTTGTTTAGCAAATATTCCAGCAAAACTGATATCCTGGCAGCGTAACATCGAAAAGAGGACAGCTAATGGGTAGATAAGCTATACAGAAAGAAAAAATTTGCCAAATGGAGACACTCGTACCTTAGAAAAATTATTGCATTTGCCTAAGAACAACTCCTAACCACCTGTGCTACTATCAAGAAGCATATTAATCTGCCGGTATTAAGTTAGTGAAACAAGTGCAGTTATTAGGGGAAAATTGGTCATTTTTATTCACACACAAAGTCCAACATGTAATAAAAATACGTAGGCGGTTTCATGAATGAACTAAACAGGGAGAGGATGATAGTCAAATGCAAGAGTGCGGCAATGAAAAGAACTAAAGACGAAAAGGATCGTACAGAAAGCATGAGAGGTATCGTGACAGAGACGTCCATTACATCAATGTTTTGGTAATGAGTGACTCATGTAAGGCATGGCATGCAATGTTGCCAAAGTAAAACCATAAAAATTCGCCAGACCGAGGGAAACTAAAGAAGAGAACGCTAGACAGGACTTTAAAAGAACGCCAGATATACAGAAAAAAAAAATAAGTTTTTACCGGGTAGATTGCTTTTAAAACTTCTAGATTTAGCGGGAAAATTGCTGCATTGTAACCTTCCTGGCATGAATCGTGACGACGAGTGGAAACGTGCCAGATGTCGCTTTTTATTTATTGTTATTCACCTGACAAAAAGATTAAACGCTAACCTTAACTAACAATTTCGTAATATTAGTGTTTTCTACACCATAATAATGTTCGTAGGGCAGGCAATGACTGTTTCCGTCTCCTAACTCCCAATCAAGGGAATGTTGCCAGACCCAGGGAGTTTGTCAGAAACTTGGGGAAAACGTGTCATCACTTGTTTGGGCATCATAAGTAATTTATACAAAGTATGATGATGGGAAGATAATATTAAAGAAGAGGGCGGGAAGATGTAATAAGCCAAATAACTTACCGACGAGCAAACGGGCCATAGACTGAGATAGAGAGAAAGAGAGAAAAAGAGAGGGAGTCCAAAGGTGTCCACCTACCTGATGGTGAATTCTTCATGCGTGATAAGTGTATGACCGCCGGGAAAGAAACATACCCATACAACACATACACATACAAAACCTAACACACACACACACACACGAGTAATGGGTCCCCTCACCCGCCTGTCTCGCAGCTGAAAACCTAGTGTGCAGTGCGTGGTCCTGCCTGGAGTGACTCCCACCTAATCAATAAGCCTTCTACTCCGGTTGCTTGGCCAAACCTATCTAAAAGTAATGTCAGATACACGAACTAACTCGAGTGGTTGGCAAACATCTACGTAACGGAGAAATATGCCTTTTGGCCCTATTTTACGTGGGGTTAGGGGGATTACATAGTGGTTTGTCCTTTCTGATTTATTTTGCATTGTACTGGCCCGTCCGAGTGACCACCCTGTCATATGCGTGAAAGGGAACCGTACGGGGTGACTAGGGTTTTTTCGATCACATAGCTCCAACGGGAATAGACTGACCACCTACCTTTATACTGTATATACAGGTCTTTAGTAGCCTAATTCGGGTCACTTCATCTTAAACAATACTAACAGTTTTATGCTATTAATGTCTTTCCACCTTTATTTGTAAACAATAAATATGTAAATAATGACTGACTACATTAAGGAACGAACCAATAAGGAAGAAATGCTAGAAAAATATAAATTCCTCGTGAATATCTCCCTTTGCATTTAATACCTTCCCTCCCTACACGAAAAGGGATAATTATGCTGTTCCATTATCGTTGTTCTTTTTCTTTTCCCCCGCTTCCTCATACATGGTCTACTTAGCAGTTGTTACATATGCAGTCACTTGTATCAAAATGGGATTAATTAATGTTTTATTGCGCCTTCACCTTTTTCCTTGCCTCCCCGATGCCGCATTAATGGATGTTCTTATATTTCAGTTTTTAATGGCTGTCTGTCTATCTGTCTATTGCCAGACGCCTTAATCCCGTAAGGGGCGGCCACAGACTAATCGCCTCCATGTCGCCCTGTCCCCCACCATTTCATTGCCCTGCTCCCAGCAAGCACACCCCTCTCTCATATACCTCTCCAGTCCATCCCTCCATCTCATCCTTGGCCTCCTCCTCCCTCTCCCCACCTCCACCTCACTCACATACACTCTCTTCGTCAGTCTCTCACTCTCCATCCTCTCCACATGGCTAAACCATCTCAGTGTGTTTCTCCTAACGCATCCTATCACATCCACATCCACACCACAATGCTCCTTCACTTCCTCATATTTCAGTCTCACTCTCCATGTGACTCCACATGCTTCTCTCAAATAACTCATTTCCACTGCTCTCACACTTGACTTCTGTCCCTCCAACAGGGTCCAAGCTTCACTTCCGTACGTTGGAGCTGGTATCAAAATACTGTCATGTAGTAACTTTTTCACTTCCATGCTCACTTCCCTGTTTCTTATCACTGCTTTCAAGGAACCAGCAACCTTTCTTCCTTGCTGTACTCTTTCAAGCACTTCACCCTCTAACCTTCCACCCTTTCTTATCACACATCACACTACCCAAGTACCTAAATGCATTCACATTTTCCATTTCCTTCCCCTATCCAACCTCATCGTACATTCACTGACTTCACTTCTGTCGAAGACCATGACTTTACTCTTCCCTACATTTACTTATAGATGACGTTTCTTACACACTCTCCCAAAATCACCCACCAAACCATGCAAGTCCCCTTCATCTTCACTCAACAACACAGTATCATCCGCAAACAACAGTACAGGGAGTTTCCAAACATTGCTCTCCCTCACTAGGGCCGCTCCAACAGTCACTGCCCGACCTTGTATCTCTTTTATAACCCCATCCATATGCAGATTGATCAGCCACCGAGACATGACACATCCTTGCTTCAATCCAACCTTCACATACAGAAATTCACTCAGTTCACTATCCACACGCAATGCAGCCTTAGCACTCTCATGCATACTTTTCAAGGCCTTCAACAACTTCCCATCTACTCCATATGTTCTTGATACCGGTACTTTCCACAATCCTTGTCTATCCACCCTGTCATATGCTTTCTCCAAATCCATGAAGGCTGCATACAACTTCTTTCCCTTCTTTAGAAATTTTTCCACTAAAGACCTACGAACGAATATCTGATCTACACAACCTCTTCACTTCCTAAAACCTCCCTGTTCTTCTCCAACTAATTCCTCAGTTATATCCCTAACTCTGTCAGTAAGTATCCTACCATATACTTTTCCTGTTACACTAAGAAGACAAATGCCCCTATGATTACCTCACACTTCTTTTTCCCCTTTTCCTTTGTACAAGGGAATAATTATACCTGACTTCCAATCCTCCGGGACTCTACCTTCCTCCCAGGACAATCTGTACATCTTCCACATCCATTCTACTACTATCTCTCCCCCATGCTTCAGCATTTCACCACAAACTCCATCAGTTTCTGGGGCTTTCCCCATTTTAACTTTCTTCATTGCTTCCACAACTTCCATTCTACTGGTTTCTTCCTCTCTTCTCACATCCCTTCTTCTCCCATTCATTCCCCAGCCACTTATACTTGCATTACTTTCATTCTCTATGTTCAACAATTCCTTAACCTGTCACGTCCTGGCCGATTTTCCGCCACTGACCTCCCCTCCCCCCAATCCCGACCAATTTTGGATTTTTTTTTTTTGGCTCAAACCTCCACTTTTGGTATGAATCACCGAAATTTATAGAGAAATCGCCCTCCTGAGCTTATAAACGTTGCTACAGTTGAGAATACCCTTACCTTTTCGTGCTCTGTGAGGGTACTTGGCTTCAAAGAAAACTAACTATGGGAGGAGTAACTAGTTCAAGCCACTTTAAATTATGTATTTTATTTATTTATTTGGAACGAATTTATATGTAGTAGAAGAGTATATTGGTTTTCACACAACAATATAGGCAATATAAGCATTGTTCGCTCACCAAACACATCAGCATATGGCACCTTCCTTTACAACATTATCACCTCATCACTTCTGTTTGTTTCTTCCTCTAGCTTGTTTGTTCCTTTGTCCTCCACCTCAGGAATCACTTTTACCATGAATTTCGTCATTGGAGAGACCGTGGCGCGACATGTCTTTACTGGCTAGGTCACTGCTAACAGGTGAATTGCCGAGAAAATGGCGTGTGTGGGGGGAGAGGGGGTCAGGTGGGGCCAGGCAGTATCCCCACCTGACAGTGGGTAGAGGAAGGTCTCCCACATATGCCTACCAAAAATCACCTGTGAAACTTGACAAATGTGCATGTGACGGACCTTGCAATTGCATCACGTATGGGTACGTCATCGGGTGTCACTGTGACAAAACATTGTGACATACCCATACATCGTCAGGATGCCTCGGGTTAAAGTGTTCCCTCCAACTGCATACTTATTCTCCCTTCTCCACTAGTAACCTACCATTTTTATCTTTCACTCCCCAGCTTACTTCTTTGCCACCCTGTCTAACTCTCTTTACCTCTTTCCAGAACATTTTCATACATTCCCTTTATTATACACTCAAATTCCTTCCAAATTCCTCATCCACTCTCCTCTTACACTTTCTTGCTAATCTTTTCCTCTCTCTCTTCCTCTCTACCTCTCTTCTGTCTCTCAACTTCTTCCACGCTCCTGTTTCTCATCCACTCACTATATGCTTTCTTCTTTTGTGCCACAGCCTCTCTCACCTCTTCATTCCACCATGCTGTTCCCTGCACCCTCTTTCATCTTCTCTCCACCCCGACACCACCTCACATGCTGCACAGATGTCTTCTGTGAATATCTTGCACACACCTTCCATGTCCCCCTATCTATCTGCTCCAATCCCGGAACAAATGTCCACTAAAGCACTGCTATTTTCATCCATCTCTGCAGGCACACCCCACTCACCAGCTACTCCATCCACCTTCACATTCCCTACTTTTCCATTCATATCTCCAATAAAAAACATTCTGTCATTGCTTTCAAACTTTTCCATGTACGCTTCCACATTTGTCGGGAACTCTTTTCTCACTCTGCTTGCACGATCTTGTGTTGGCGCATACACGCACACAGTTGCCCAGATTTGTAGTCCGACTTTCAATCTTACCCACACAATCCTTGAGCCAACTGATCCATACTCTCTTATATTCTCCTCCCATCTGTTACTCACAACAATACACACTCCCACTTTTGCCCTCTCATTCTCACCTACTCCCGCGTGTATACCCCATCTATACTCCCAATCTCTTACACTCTCACCTCGCCATATAGTTTCAGTTAATCCACATACATCCACTTTTGCACCCTCAAGCACCTGTACAATCTTTCTTTCTTTCACATCGTCATTTGCACCCGTTACATTCCATGTAGCTATCTGTGCCATGTCCTTTGTTCAGTCCTTGGCCATCACCTATTGGTCAGTCATGGTCAGAGGCTTCTTGTTCGTATTTTTAGTTAAATGTTTTCCGGGGAGGGGCACTAACCCTCCACTAACCCACTTGTTGTCACGTAGGGAACACATGTTGGTTGGTTATAAGGTTACGACCCAGCATTGTAAATGCTTTCTTGGTTTGCAGGTAATCATTTGGCTTGCCACTCAGTGTAGAGCTACCCTGAAAACAGTACCATTACAGTAAGTGGGTGGCTGATGGGCGCCCCCATCTAACTTACGCTTAAAACCCCAGAAGTAAACACACACACATACACACACAGACATACACACACAGACATACACACACATGCAACCATACTCTTGATTTAGCCATAGCGCACAACAATACATCACTAATGGCACTTATGTTCCAGGATAAACACGTTCAGTGTTGTTGTGACTCTCGGGAATGGCACATTGATTACACTGTTCTTTCACTGCTGCAGATACCCTAAGGCATTACACTGCTCTTTCACTGCTGTGGATAACCTTAGGCATTCTACTCTAAATAATGCTAAATGATTATATTCAGCCGAGGGACGCTGTTAATAGTCAGAAGAGTTAAGAAAGTATTTATCTTCACCACCTGCAGTAAGATGATATAATTTTCGATGTGGGAGCCTCAGTAGTAGCAGCATTGTACGTCTGTTGCTCACTAATGTTTTCCAGACGCACTGGGTTTCACTTCCATAGATTTCAGCGGAACCCCATATATTACGTCCCTGGTGGTTCCGCATTTGCCTGATATTCCTGAACTTGTTGTATTATTCTTACATTTTTTGCAGACTAATGCCTAGGGTTTCGATTGGACTTTTTGTACTGGGACTAGATACAACCTCATTTCACCCCTTCTTGACAGGTGCATTCCCAGGACGAATAAAACTGTATGGTAGTGGCAAGAAAACAAAACAAAGGATGTGGTTTTATTGAACGGGTCCTTCGTAAAAATAGGTCTCATTGCATACTGTTGATTTGATTCACTGTTAAACCTCTCACAATTGGGACAATATTCTAGTATTTTCTTCCAGCCAATTCCAGTCTAATTTATACAGAAGATAGTGAGATGTGGGAGCCTGAGTGTTAATATTGGTACCATTAAATCTCTTATGATCGGGAAGTCTTGTACTGTATTGGAAGAATTTTAACCAAATTTGCGGTTTTCTTTTTGCAAGGAGGGAGGGAAGGTTCCAATAGTTACAGACTGACAGCTCTGTTTAGATGCGGATAGGAAGGGAACATACGTGCTTATGTAGTATATAGTGGGCTATTCCACTTAACCAGTAGCATGTTTACCAGCAGCGATAGCGAAGCTGGTAATGTTTTCGATTTGTCTGTGTGTCTGTAAGCATGATAACCTCACAACTGCTCAAGATACCATCACAAAATATTACAGGTGTGTAGCAGGGATAAAAATCTCTTACGAGGTCGAAATTGATGAAAGTACGTCAAGGCCATATTCCGAGCCGCGTTAGATATGTATTGGCTCCCGGCTGATGTGGTTCCCCCTTTGGGAAGACCTCTAGTTTTTCTTTTCTTTTATCGTTTTTCTATTCCTTTTTTTCTTTGTCCTTTTTTTTCTTTTCCTTTTCATTTTATTCTTTTCTTTTTCATTTT
>JAGKTI010039240.1:0-10593 GCA_018397915.1 Birgus latro | reverse complement strand
TAGGTTCTCATGTCACTGTAAATTCGTGAAGTGGAAATGGATCCGTATAAATAGGACATATTTATAAAGGCCTGTTGGAAGAAAATCCTCCCTATCAGCGCAGTGATATGCTACCCTATGTGACCGTTCATATTTTTCAGGTTCTATAAGGTCTTAACAACCGGTGAAATTGAAAATGAATAATCTCACATTAAGGCTGTTAGGGCTGATGCCAATATTGGACTACATCCATGCAGTACGCTTATAAATATGTTAACGAATTCTTTTCAGGGCTACGTTGGAGTGTGTAAAAAAGTGTTGACGGGATAGGCTTCGATCTTGGTAGGTGTGTGCTATGATAAGGAAAGTTTCCTCTGTGAGTCAGAGTGCTGTAGGCTGGCTAGTTATCAAGGCAGTTATTATTTTAATAATTACCACACCAGAGCAGAAGTAGGGGGCATGGGGGGACAGGACAGAAGGGATCCGGATGCCCTGAAATGGTGATCAAATCAATGAAGACCGTTTCAGGTACTGAATATACAATAATGTGTCCAATTACACCTTCTGAGCAATAGTTGAGATAAAGATATTGATTCAGGTCTTTAAAGGCTGGATAGGGTGAGAGGAGGCAATGGAATGGACTGAATGCTTTGGCGGTGGATGGATGGCTACGACAGTGCTGGGATACTCTGGGGATATGAGCATTATAGATAATCACCTAGTACTTAAGGCAGTATTTATTACAGTCATCAAGGTATAACTAAAAGGTGAGGTGCGTGATGATATGTTGACGTGATGGACTTGAAGTGTTGACGGGAGGGGCTGGAAACTGGGTCGGGCATGGTTGTGGTAATTCACCATGTGAAGACGGGCAGCACTGGTTGACTGGTGCACGTGAGGCAATGGTTCATACTTTCCCTAAGTAGACTCTCACGAAATATTTCTCCATAAATTGAACACGATGGATGTGGATCAGAGCTTGTCATATTGAAGTGAGTGCATTGCCTGATTGGTAATGGTATAACTGTAACACTGAACAGTAACAGCTGAAACAAAATATTATAACAAAATGGAACCGAGAGACTGTCCTTGGGATTTTCATTCATTTTACCATATGACGTTTTGCTTATAAAGTTATATTTCCGTATTTTTTTGCCAAATATAAAGCAATCACGAACAGTTCTTACATACAGTGTCTCATGACTCTTGTTCACACTATATATCACACTGTAGGTTTTGCTTTAAAGAATGGACGCATTTTCCCCTTAGATTCCTCTTTCTTTTTTCTTTTATCTTAAAAATATTACCATTCAACTTACGCTGAAAGTATCGAACTAGAGCAGTGATACATAGTCATCATTACACCCTTCACTGCAAGACGTCTCTTGCAAGCTGAATAAAGCCGTTTAGTTGAAGGGGAAAAAATGTACGTTCGTGGGTGGGTATGAAAAGGGCAATTACTATAAAATAACGTCAAGATAACAGTGATTTATAAAACCGTAACGCATGTTTAATACACCTTATCTCATCACACCAATAAACAATACAGTTTTGCTCAGCAGAGTAATGAGAAACACAGCAGGACTGCAAACTATCAGGCAGGTCTTCTCTAGATGCTGAAGAGGCTTTGGCTGGAAGATGCTGGGAAATTAATCTTTTGTGACTTAAGAAAGTAACCTATGGCTTCTTATTTACTCGTATTGTCTGTGTTGGGAACTTCGAGTTAACTCTTCGGAATACCTCCAACATAATTTTGCTCAACAGAGGTGCGAGCAGCACAATGGACCGCAGATTGTTAAACAGCCCAGTGGTGGTTGCTCAGCGAGCCAGGATGGTGTGGCTGTGGCTGGGAGGCGCCTCAGCCAGGTCCATCTCCCAGCAGACCGGCGCCAGTCTCTCCACCGTGTACCGCTGGATCAGGCGATGGCAGCAGGACGGATCAGTGGAAAGCAAATCTTCCCAGCGTAGGCTTCGCAAGAACCCCTGGGCTATTGAAAGGTGTCGTTTATCACCTGTAATAGACTCTGAAGAACAACTAGATAAAGAAGAAAAACTTTTAGATACAATTACTTCTGCTGCCGAGCCATCTCTATACAAGGAAATAGAACAGTGTCAACTAAATGACACTCAGTAGAGCGCATACCTCCGCCAAGGCCCAACATTAAGCTGGAAAAAGACTACTCTCGTATAAAAGCATATTTAAATCCGCTAGATTCGAAATTTTATATGGATCCGCGCCAAACTGTACACATTCGTAGATTCGAACATCCTAAATATGCCTGATTTTTTTTTTTTTTTACAAGATCCACACAGTATTCAATGAAAAAAATAAGAAAATGTCGAAAAACGCCCTATCTCGCATTGTTAAAGAGAGTGAGAAAAAAATCCTGGATCCGCGCCTTTATCCGGATCCGCATCAAAATTTAGTGGAGTCTATTCTGGGCCACGGCCCATTTTTCTACCGAGTTTCGTGGAAATCCGTCCTGTAGTTTTTGTGTAATTTTGCTCACAAACCAAACAACAAACAAATGGACGGGGGTGAAAACGTAATTTCCTTGGCGGAGGTAACAACATTATATTCTGGCAACATGCAGATCCACTCGTTTTGTGATTCCCGTTCCATCCAGCTTTACCAGTACTCCAAAATGGTTCCTCACTACTTGCCACAAATGGTATGTCCAGATGGGTCTTCCTAAATTTTCTTGTATAATTTGGAAAATATATGGGACAGTCATTGGCATATGGCATATAATGAAGCCATAAAAAACTTTTACTTCAAATGGACATTGGATTGAGATCCCCAAATGCTTAAAGATCATATTACATTAGCATTGAGAACACAAAGTTATGACAAGTTTCAGTGATTTGACGACATATAATTTCTGAAGCATGCACGGACTTGGGCAACTAATTTCTTAGAAGAAAAGTGCTGAATAATATACCAAAATATAAGGTTTACATATCTCAGTACACTTGCATTTGTCCATATTATCAAATATCCTATGATTAAAACAAGTAAAAGAAAAGGACATTTTCATTTTTTTAATTGCTAAAATGCATTTATGGTAATTCTAGGAATCATGCCACTCCCCTTTTCCAGGCGCTGGATCCGGCTTGTGAAGTACTAAGGGTAATGTTGACAGTACTTGTATGACCTCTCTGTATCTTCGCTGACTACGCTAACATGTGTTCCATATACGACCGTAAAAAAATGAAAGCTTACTTACACATATGTAAACTCAGAGATAATGTGTCTTAATTAACTATATGGCTTTTATGTCTGGGGGACGCTGAGGATTACAGAGTAGTGGTGACAGAACCCTTTGTATACGAAGGGATTGCCAGATCCGAATAAAAATATTTTGCTTTTGCTGGAATAAAATAACAGATTATTCGCTATCACCCAAATTTCTCATAGTTATTTTTTCCCTATAATTCCTTCTGCAGAATTACCGATGCTCGATAATATGGGTTGACGTTAGATGGGAAAATATAGTTCCCATCTTTGAGCTCTAGGGTTAGAAGGAAGAACTGATCCCATTTCATATTGATTTAATTTCCCATGTTTTCAGTGCTGTCCTCTATCAAAATTTTTTACTCGATGATGAAGATTTATTTGTAATACATAATGTACTTTATAGCTAAAATAAAGTATCTTACCGAGTATTTAGTTAAGTTCATTCCTGATAGCATTTGCCACTCTTGTAGTTAAAATGGCCGTAAATTATTAATAATGAAATATCTGATTACTAACGACTCATATATCCCCAGGTACAAGGATAACTGACCACTTCAGCAATTTACAAAAAAATCAGGATTCACTGAAAGATTAATCATTCATTGCGATGATGTACCACTTTTCTGTTACTTCTTTCAAATCACTGCAGCATCCACGGGCCCTAGGCAAACACCCTGTGTTAAACAGCTTAAAATACTCTGATGCAGCAAAGTGTAGTGCTTTAAATTGCTGCCACGTACAAGAGAATTTGCGAGCTTTTAATGTTACCCGTCTTTTTTTTCTTTTTTTCTTTTTTTTAAAGGAAACTTTGCTAATGTTATAAATATAAAGAGGCAGAGAGATCTGCAATACATCCTTGCCTGCAAGAAAACATTACATGTACAGATCAGGTCAGTTTTCTTATTTTTTCTTATGGCATCAAAACCAGGGAAACCTAATCAGATCTTGCTTAGCCGGCCAGAAACTGGCGATCGGGTTAGAAATGCTGGAATCACGCTATAATAAATCGAAATCGCAGACATGTGAAAGTACTATGGCAACTAAATTTTAGTAAAAATTATTAGCCATTACTTAGAAAGCAGAATCTTTATATAACTGCTTTAGAAGACTGAGTCAAGAACTAACTGTTACCATGCTCGAGAAGGTAATACCGGTAATGTTTTGGGTACTCAGTGGGCTATCGCGTACAGATACATTAGCTACTGTTGGCAGTTCATAGGAGTCTATTTTTTTAATGGTCTCGCTGTCTACAGCACAATACTGTACTGAACATCTTCATCAGCGACTTCACTCCAATGAAGTATGCTTAATTTTAGTTTTGCTACCTGGAAAGATTTTCTATCAGTAAGTCTGAATATAAAATTACTTAGCCTCACACTACAGGAGGTCTCCCTGGCGCTGAATAGAAACTGTATGGAGGAAGTATGGGATACATATCACGATCACAGACATGAGTACAAATGAAGAAGTTAAGGAATATTGTAGTGTTTGATTAGGATGTGCTGGAATGTGTAAGAAGTACCCCGAGATGATATGCGAGTCTGACTAGGACTGTGTGTGTGAGTGAGGTGGTAGATGAAAGGAGAGAGATACAGGGAATGAACAGGATGGATGGTGGTTGAAAAGTTGTATGACTAAGGTTGCTATGGGCTGGAGTGAAGGCAGCTTGATTGTGAAGGACATGAAGACATGGACACGATTAGTCTGTTGCTGTCCCATCTGAGATTAAGGCGTCTGGCTATAAACACATCAGTGTTCCGTGGATGAAGGGGTTAGGCTTGCACATAAGCCTTGCCTAATGAAGGTTATTAGAAAACAGAACTATAATGATCTGGGAGAAAAAAAAACTGAGTGTTTATTAAAAATTTCACTGTAAACGAATATCACTTACATTGGTACTCTCTTTAATCGCGTCACAGACATGGCAAGGTGATGTTCAGGTTGTAAACGTCTTCAGTATGTCTTACACCTGCTTCCTTCAGACTATTCAGTTAATTTTGCATGGCATACTGAATGGCTTGCACTTTATCACCAATTACCTATCCAGAAAGGGAGGAGTTACTGTATCTAAGATTTAAAATCTTGTGAGATTGGCAGAAATAAAGAAAACATGGCGTATTTCTCCTATGTTCTTTTTTTCAATGTGAAGAAGTGGGAATAAAATGCCGGGAGCCAGCAACATTGTCCCTTAAAAAAAATAAACAAATAAATAAAAGCAAGACACCGGAGAGCCAAATTCAAGATCTGTTTTTTCGAGGTTCCTGGACACACTGCATTACAAAGACAGGAGGTCATAAGTAGCAGGAAATACAAACAGAGGAAGACAATTCCAGAGATTATCTATTGCATACATGAAGGACTGGGAGTAACGGTTAACTCTTGCACGAGAGAGCTGGACAGAAAGTGGATGACATTTGCTGCTAGACGCGTGTTATGTGCTCGCCATAGTGATGAAGGGATGCAAGAAGACAGTTTATAGGAAAACTGACCATTGAAGTAGCGATGGAAAGAAGGAAAAACTGCAGCAGTATAGAAAGAGGCAGAGGATGAAAGGAGCCAGTAGCAGGAGGGGAATCAATAAGAAAAAGGTTGTGACTCCACCTTGTTGAGAAGAGGTCTATGTGGGGAGCATCCCCATATATCAGAGTTGAACTCTACACAGGGGCGAATAAGACCCATGTACTAACGTCAGCAACTATGTAGGGGTAAAGAAGGCACAATCGACTCAGCACGTCTAATCTCTTGGAAGCAGATTTCGTAATAGAGGTAATATGATAATTCCAACATAAATCCCGAGAGAATGAAACCTCGAGTGTGTTCAGCGAAGATGAAAGATTGTTTTGGATATTGTACAAAATTAGAGGATTGTCCTGCAAAAGTTTTTGCCCGGTTGAAAGATATAAGAACTGTGTTTTTGAAGCATTAAAAACAACAAGATTACTTTTACCCAAGTCAGAGATAGCAGCTAGGGTCAGTCATTAGGTGTGCCATATCCTCCTTCCTTGTCTGTTGGAGTAACTGCTGAGATGGATGCTGTGAGAGGCGGATGGAGAAGTGAAGGGTGGAGTCATCGGTGTATGTGTGGATAGGGTTAGATGCACAATTTAAAAGGTCACTGATGTAAAAAGCAAAAATAGGTGATAGGACAGAGCCCCAAGGAACGCTACTATTAATAACTCTAGGAGAAGAGTGTCCATCTACAACAGCAGCTATAGAATGATCAGAAATCAAGCTAAAGATGAAGGCACACAGGGCAGTTTGGAAATTAAAGATTTATGCCATACTCGATCGAAAGCCATTGAGATGTCAAGTGCAATGGGAAATCTTTCGCCAAAACCCAAGAGGAGGATGGCGAGTGGTCTGAAAAAAAGATGAGAAGATCGCTAGTATAGCGTCCCTGGCAAAACAAATAAAGACGATAGGAAAAAAAAAGTTGTGATGGGACAGGTGTTTTAATATTTTTTATCAAGAATAAATTTTTAAAAAATAGAAATACAGTATGTTACAGCAACTGCACGATAGTTAGAGTCCTGGCAACGGTCACCCTTATTTAGGAAAGGCTGAATGAGGGCAAACTTCCAACAAGAAAGAAAGGTACAAGTTGAGAGACAAAGGGAAAAGAGTTTACCTAGGCAGGGTGGCAGCACAGAAACAGTTCTTGAGGACAATAGGATGTACCCTATGAGGCCCATATGCCTTGCTGGTATTAAGGCCAGCAATGGCAGTAAACACACCAACTGAAGAACTTTAAATGAAGTCTGAAGGGGAGGAAGTGATGGAGAATGAGCACCAGAATTATCTAATGAGAAATTGGAGGAGAAAGTCTGAGCAAAGAGTTCTGTTCTACAGCGCCATTACAGCGGAAAAGAGGAGGGAAGGATGATGCAGTAACGCTGCTAGAATTGTTTTTGGCAAGAAGACAGGAGGAATGGGAAGAATTGGGGTCAGAGAGTTAAGAACATTCAGTAAAAATTAAATTATTTTTTAGCAAAAGTGAAGAACAGACTTACTGTAGCACGATTCTTGGCAAAAACATAAGAGAAATGGGATTCAGGGATGGGTTGGCTCTGGAACCTTTTGTAGGCTTTCTTCTAGTGGACAACATTAAAACAAGCGTAATTAAACGAAGATCTTCTTGCATTAGTTACAGGATAAAAGAAAGTAATGTATGCTTCAATGCCTGAGACAATTCTCGGTAGCGTGGTCGGAGGTACTTGTTGGGAAGTCGATGATGGATTATTTAATACAACCAGAATAAACTCGTGAGACGTATTATCAACGAATGTGAGTTACAGGACTCTTGGGTTACTGAGTTTTATTGTAGATTTATCTTGATGGCGATATACAATGATCTTTGCGTGACGGCCAGTCTCCCCTCTCTCCTTACTCTGCCCTAATTGTGCTCTAGGGCATTCTCTTATCCCCTTCTCTCCCTTTCTGATGTGAAGGGCTTCTCTCTCCCATTATATACAGGTGAGAAAGGATGTTTAGGTAAGGTAGTAGTGTCTAATCGATCTCCTGTGGGCTTCCACGTGTTTGAATACATCATGAGTTTCTTGCTTGTTTAGACTACGAGGATATTTTGAGAAACATCATATGTCAGGACTCTTGATAGTCTGGGACAACAGACTGTGTACAAATATCATGTGAAATCAGACACAACATCCTGTACATTGTGTTATGAGATATATACTAATGCCTATATAATATACACATATCGCTCGGTCACGCCAGCTGTCGCACCATCGACAGGAAATACACTAATACATATTACAATCAACATGTAAGTCAAGTAAGTGAAGTACACAAAAGTTACATTATTGGGATAATATAGTCAGTGTAGTTATAATATTGTACATATACTGTAAAATAGTAATATTAAAATAATACAATGGCAAGTCTAATGTAGTCAGTTATACAATATATATGAGAAGGACTTGCTGTATACATTCATATATAAATGAGATACAATAGTATAATTAAAGTAAGCCTATATTATGTGTAACCCATAATTCGTTATTTTATATAAAACATATATGTACAGTATATACACTATTTACACAGTTTGTCTCACTTGTACAGAGCAGTTCTTAAAAACTAATTCAAGGTTAGCAATTCTCGCTTGCATTCTGTGCATGGCCAAAAGTAATACAACAAATATGATGGAGAAAATCACAAAGATGGCTGGAGCTGGGCTGTATACATAATATGGGTTAAACATAATCCTACTGTATTCTTCCCAAGGTTGTATTGTCTGATTTATTAGTTGCATGGCTTCATACTTGGGTGAAGTCAACTTAATGTATGAGCTTGCATTTCAGTTCATCCTAGGCAACGGCTGGAAGTACTGGTGTGTGTGGTTGAGAATGGCATAATGGTTTTTAGTGGGCAAGGTGGATAACGTAGGTGTCAGGACTGCACAGTAATCTGGTGAGATGTATAAACTGGATGCTGATGTATGGACTGGAGATGTATCTGGGCAGGTCACAAAAACTGATGTATTTTGAGTGAAGTAGAAGAACTGTGAATGTCCAGTGCGTTGATGATGAATGAGTTTATCTGATGCAAATGCGAAGTTGCAATGATGAGGGATGTCATGATTTCTTATGATAGCCATTTCACAAGGGACTGTCTTAGCTGGCTGAAACGTGAAGATCTACGCATGACAAATGTGAAATGCATGTAATGATGTGCGACATTTGTGTTCCATTGCTGTGTCACTAGTGAAAGCTACGGCATCCTGTTTCTGGAAACCATGATGACTTCTGTTTTGATGTTGATGGTGACTAATGAGTCATCTTTCTTAGAAGGAAAAGGGTATATTTGATAGACTGTGAAAAAGTCATCTGTTACGAACGGTACATGGACTACTATTGATGTTGTTGTCAGTGTTGCTTCCAAGTATGGATAATATAACATTAAATTTCTTTCCTCAAACAAAGGTTTCAAACCATGCTTATGTATGCCTTGATTAATGATGTGCCTGAGGTTGTGAATGGGTAGTAAATTAATAGTGATCCTTCCGTTACCTCCATTAGCAATTCCTTTCATGAAAGACTGATACTGAGCCCTGGTGTTGTCCAACTGTAGTATTATCAAGTCAGTATGTTCCATGATCACTGAGAAGTGTTGGAATAGTGTATTGTTACCCTCTAGTGCATTTACTTTATCCACAATTCCTAGAGTTGATGCTTCTGCTTTCCTTAGGTTCTTTACAATCGTCAGCATGAAGGTGTTCTGAGTGTCAGCCAACTTATGTTGGTATGAGAGAACATGTGCTATTTTGTTAAATTTGTTATTTATTTCTTCTAGATCATTTTCTGTAGCTAGCTCAAAAATGTTCCCTAAAATTGCTCCACCTAAGCCGAACAAACCGCGTCTGTTACGTGTATTCGTGATGTTGTTTCCTGTCCTAAGTGTGTTACTCCCAGCTGATGGGATGTCCTGGATCATGGTGATCATTACGTGCTTAGCCTGTTCTAGCTTCCAGTCAGTTAATTTCATTAATTCAGCTACCTCCTGTGTGGGGTGATCATGTGAAGGAGGGCGTGTTAATACCATTTCCAGAGTCCGGAGTGGTCCTGATATTTTCTGTAACATCATTGGTATATCTTGCAGTACGTCCAGACTAATTTCGGTGCTTATTATGTCTTGTACTACTGCCGTTGAGGCTGTTGGGGCGATCAGGCACCCCTGCCGTACTATATGTTGAGGATGCAAGTGAGGTGATCCTCTTGATATCAACAGGAACATGATCCATGGAATTATTCGCCTCATCTTTACCTACCGAAAGAACAACTGGATTAGATATCCGTTCTTACCTATAAAAGGAGTCTAAGTCGATTCCTAAGTCACGCAAATGCCTTGTTACGGTGAGAGCCGTATTGGTTGCACCTATGTTTGTCTGTTTGGTATGCGACCGCAATTTATTCTGATATGTGTTTATTGCTTCAGGCTTAATTTCGCAGTGTGTACTAGGATTTTCGGTCGTGTCCGGTGCTTTATAGTTGCAAGCTAAGTTTCTTGAGACCTTCTTTAAGTGATCAATATGTATTTCTTTTTCTTCGTCACTCGATAGTGACTTAATCACTGCCTTATTAGCTCTTCTCTTAATTACTCTATATGGGCCTTCAAATTTTGGTGACAGTTTGTTGTCTCTAGTGTGAATGAGGCCATAGACAATATCACCTATGCTGATGTTTGATTCTTTTGCCTTCTTATTGAATGATTCTGTCATTTCTTCCTTAGACATCATTAACTGTTTCTTTACCCTTGTGTGTATTTCTTGAAATTCACGTAAGCGAAGTTTAGGATAATCGTCATAATTATATATGAGAATTTGCTCGCCTTCTAACGTTTCGTAAGGGAGACGTTTG
>JAGKTI010039239.1:0-10593 GCA_018397915.1 Birgus latro | reverse complement strand
TTTAACTGTTCCGCTAGCAGAAATATATTCATTTTGCCGAAAAGATAAGTTTTACGACTCAACAGATATTATCAACGGTGTACATTTTTTTTTTTTTTTAAATATAGGGGATACAGACACAAACAAGGCAAACCATTGTGTAAGGTGGTGGGTGATCTGACTGACAGAGGATTATGAAGACTTCACTGTTCACTTTCCTAAGAAGATGGAATAGTTAGTCAAGACTCCGTCGGATATCATCGGTAATGTACGAGCTTTATAATATCAAGTTATACACACGCGAGCCTAACCATTTTATGCGGTGTAGGGAAAGACCCGAGACTTTCCTCTTCGCATCTCTGGGAAAGTTTGTCAAGGCGGTGAATTGAATTTTGATGTTCTTGGTCCACATAATGAAGCACATAATTCACCCACTGCCCAAACTAGTCTTCTCCCCCACCACCTAGCCTGTCCCTCTGCCTCCCTACCCATCCATCCATATATCATCCCTTCTGCTAAGAACGTGACTCGCCCTCGCCCTCGCGTATGGCAGATAGGATAATAGAGGCACAATTAGTGGCTAAAACTAGTTAATTGACTTGTGTTGTTCCCCACTTGGTGTTTTGGAGGCAGGGCAGGAAATAATGAGTTATGGGAGCGGTCATTAAGACGCCTGGTGGTCTAGTGGTTGGAACGCCCCAGTCGGATGGACGGCCTTGCATAGATTCGATCCCCCAAGATATGACTGAAGATTTTTCGATCATACAATGCCACCAAGAGGAATAGGTTGGTCGTTTAAGTGTACCGGACTACGACAAGCTGTTCTCCAACTCCAACACCTCTAATGGGGTACATTTTGATTAGCTGTTTAGACGGATTGCTGCTGGTGCCTGTAAAATTTGAGTCTAACCTTTGCAGAATGATGACCACTTTTTTTTTTTTTAAATGTAACCCTTAGATGACTTTACACGGCTTTGGTAACACTTATGAATGAGTTACAGACACTCTACAGTACTCACGAGTACCACAACTTTTTTTTTTCTATTGTTGCCACTACTAACCAACTGCATTCAGCTTATGGGACCTCTTTCGTAGTAATGGACTTGGTAACACTCTCCATTACTCCATTTTAATAGTACCATGACATTTTAGACTTACTGTATGTACCGCCACATAATTTTACTTCGGCTGGTAGGGCAAGGATTGTGGGGTATCACGAGGGTGGAAGAAGGGAAGGAAGGGTGAGCAAAAGTTTGTGCACTGGGAGACTGAATTGCTGTGTGGTTGTGTCCGGTGGGTGAAGTTAGTTGGGCTGAAGGAGGAGGAAAAAGATGGGAGAGAAAGACCTCGAGACAAAGTTGGTTGGATAGGGGAAAGAGAGGGAGAGAGTTGAGTGAGGGAGAGAGAGGGAAAGAGAGGGAAGTGTGAGGAGAGAAGGGAAAAGGAGAAACAGCGTAAAGTTCTGGGGAAATTAGATAGGGGATCTCAGGAAGCGGGATAGGAGAGAGATATGGAGAAAGTTTGAATGACAGGATACGAAGTGAACAAAATAAGCAAAAAGCATAAGCTCAGAGAGATTATGTGCATCTGTATATATGTGTCTGTATATAAATTAATGTATGTATCTGTATATAAATTTATACATACATGCATACATACATACAATATATATTTTGTATAATGTATATTGTTGTTACTGTCAAGGCCTCTTTTGTACCACGTGTGTCGAATATTTCCTTTATTCATGAAACATGGTCGGTGTAATTAAAAACACAAGTGATTTATGATCCAATTTGCCAACGAAACGGGGGATACGAGACTGGACAGAGAGACAGCCAGCCGGACGACTGGCTCTGTTGCTTACATTCACTCGCCTGGTCGGAGAGAGAGAGAGCGAGCAATGTTTCATCCTTGACCTTCCATCCCGTCCCGTCATCTCCTCTGATATTAATTGAGCACGAGTTTTATTGGCTTTCCACACGAACGGACTGGTGTCGATGGTTGGGGAGGAATATACACTCGGTAGTTATTGGACAGTTTTTCCATTTAGGGCCTGAATCTACTCAATGAGACCTGCATTGTGTGTGGTAAAGTCGCTGGCCTGGAGTTAAGGACAGAGGGAACCAGTTGACTGTTCTGAATATTTGTATACTCATTTTACTTTATCTAAAATTTCCCTTCTCTCTCCTTGAATGCTGAGATGTAAGAATGTATTTACACTAAAAAAAGGATGCTAGTAATAAAAAAGTGCTATGGAAATGATGTTTACCTGTAGTGTTTTTTTCTGCCACAGAGCTAAAAGAAATTAACAATGTGCGAAATTCTGGGCCAAGTTTAGGTGATAAGTGTATGGGAAGGCGAACTGCTTAAAAACTGCAATGGCTGTATCTACGAAATTAACCAGTTGCCCTGGATTTACACCCATCAGTGTTGTCTTTAATAAACATCAGCGTCCAAGAATTGATATGCCGTAGTACCAGTTTGCCTATTTAACTGAAATATTGTTTAAAAGGTTGGCTTATGAATCAGAAGACTTTACGGAACTTACATAAACGCTGCTGCTGATTCTGATACTAGTTGCTTTGCCGTTTAAATACTGTAAATCCTCTTAACTCATCTCTTTATTACCCATATAGCTACCTGTTGGAAAGTGGACATAGGCAAGAGGAAATTTGAGCTTTTGGTTGTTAGGTGAATAGGTGTGTTGCCTACTGTATATGCAAGGGCTTTCCAATGTCCGTTCTTATCGTCTGTTGAATGGTATTTTTTTTTTTCTTATATCCTGCCTACATTGTTTCTGATAATAAACAGAGGGGTCTGATGATGATGATGATGATGATGATGATGGTAATGCTCTTGGTAATGATTGATTGACGGATTGATGATGATGATGATGATGATGCTCTTGGTAATGTGATGATGATGGTCTTGGTAATGATTGATTGATTGACGGATTGATGATGATGAAGATAAACGTGGGGCTGTTAACATATTAGCCATCAATCTGAAGCTACATTGTCGTAATGGCAGTATTCCTTCCAGCCATGTGCAAAGTAACTTGTGCAATATAAACTGTTTCAGGTGCCAGACACTCTTCATGTAGTGCCGTTTGTAACACTTGGGTCAACCTTATAAACAGCCTGAAATGTGATAAATGGAGGATGAGGATAATGATAATGTTGGTTTGGTATAAAAAATAAACTCATTCTTCTCGGGTCTGCATTTTAACCAGAGGGAAGAATCATGCAATGATGAGCTGATGATGATATTAATAATGGTGGTAATGGTGATGAAGACGGTAACGTGCAGTGTTATACACAACCTGATGTATGACGATGATGATAACGATTGATAGTAATAATAATAATAACTAGAGGGGCACTCAGTGGAGCGCATCTCTTCAACAAGGACAGCGTAATTTCCAAACTACTCTTCATAATGGGTTAGGTTTTCTCATCACTGATTAGGGTTTCACAAAAAATGTTTTCCAGATCCAGAATCCGTAATACGATCCGGATCGGTCCCAAAAGTTCATCGATTGTTCCCTGGGACATGGGCTATCGACTCACTATATTTGGTCCAAATTTTTCAGTTAGTTTATGAGTAATCATGATAACAGGAAGACAAACACACAAACAAACAGGAGTGAAAACATACTCTCTTCGTCGGAGAGAATAATAGCAATAGTACTACTAATAATAAAATAATAATAATAATAATGGTAAAAAAAAAATAATAATAAAAAGAACAATAGTAATATTAATGATGATGACGATAATGGCTCAGTATCAAAGTGTTTCAGTCCCAGTCTTAACTATATCATCTTTTCTATGAGAAGTAAGTCAGCCCCATAAACTGGGTCACGGTGCGGGTGGACACTGGGCGACGCGGGCGGGACAGGCAGTTTGGCTGGAATTATTGGTTGTGGCAGTCAGAACACAGGGCCGGGACGCGCCCTACTAGCCCAAAGGTTAGAATACAACACCCACAGAATTTCATAGGACACATAAGGATAGGTTTTAGATCTGAGAGAGAGAGAGAGAGTCCCCAGGCTGTGTAGCCTGCTTTGACAACCAGGCATAAAGAAGAAGCGCTCTTTGTGTCATAAAAAAAAAAAAAAAACTAAGGTGTTCGGACCAGAGGCTAGGGAACCTGATGTCAGAGCGTCTAAGGGTAGGTGGCCGACCTACTTCCCTAGTGCCATTACATAATCAAAAACCTTCCCGCTGCCTCCCCAGGGCCATATGACTTTTACCCTGACATGGCACTGGAGTAGAAGCTACGATGTGGATTTACAAGTAGTCCAATATAAGGTTAGAAGTTTGGATGCTGTGATGGGTGACGAACAAATGTTTGGTATGTAGGATTGCTGATCTTAGGCAGTGGTGTAGGTCATTTAAAAGTATGAACGCATTGATTTGATTGCGGCGGAATTTACTGATTAGCCTATTCAGTGACGTGGCTTACATTTGTTTTAGTTTGCAGTGTCGTCTGATGATTTTATTCAGCTTCCGAGAGACTGTTTAACCTTGAGCGATTAGATATAACCTTCACTGACCCTTCTCTAACTTTTGAAATGTGACGAAAATTAAGTTCTTTTCGGAATGGCACCATTTTTTACGAACAGGTTTCTTGTATTTTTTTCCCAGTAGTTTACAGAAGCTCAAGTCTGTTACAAATTGTTTTATGAATGGAAAACACCTGTAATCTTGTCTGTAGATATGTTTTTATTTTATCCGTTTTTTTTCTTCAGTTAATCTTCTGTAAGAAAATTATACGTAGAGTAAAATGGCAATGTTGTTTTCTCAAGTATCGAATTATTTCAGTTTATTGAAGTACTGGTGACTACAGTAAATGTTTGCCAGAACTCTTATATGAATATGAATACAAAATATGCTGCAGGAGTATTCGGGTACAAGATGCTCTGAGGTATGTTTCAGGAAGACGTACATGAAATGAATATGTCAAGACTAGCTGGAATTTACCCTATGTTGTTTTATCCTCTTCAAGACGAAATATCCAGTAATGTGAAAAAGGCCGTCTGGTGATAGCAATATTGAAGTAGAAAAAAAAAAGCTCTGACATCTTATCAGAGGATTAGCCTATATTCTGATGCAGTATTGTTAACAAGCATAATAGGATAGCATCCAGCAACACACTTAATAGTCCGTTCGAGGCTGTTTGTCATAGTGTAGACTAAAACTAATGAAAGGTATAAAATTACACATCTCCAGAACCTGAACTATAACGTCTCTTCTATGGCAAGTACGTTCTTATACATTAACAGATGGAGGTGTATATGGACGAGTATTATGGCCCAGAAAAAGGAAGCACGCGATATGACCCCAAACCGTTTTCAATTTTTTTCTAATGAAATATGGCATGACTGTAACTTATCACAGCGTCAGCCTAGAATTAAAGGGAATTTATGAAGACATTATTTGGAAATTTATGGGAGACAGTATGTTGGCCCAGTGCACGGGAACGATCATCCCACAATGGATAGTGATTCCTGTGTCTGGTTTTCTAATGTACTGGTTCAGCATTTTGCCCCGCCAGGCGATAGATTGATGGCCCTGTCGCACGAATAACTTGGCTAGGCTTACCGAGGGATGTATTATTGTCACTGGTATCGGCGTCTGTCACTTCCTCATTGTCACTGTTATGGTCATCATCGTCTTCGTTTTTATAATCATCCTCATCGTCATCATCCCCATCATCGTCGTCGCCGTGGTCGTTTCATCGTCGGCTTTGTTGTCGTTTTTGTCACTGCAGTTGTCATTTTTCTTCTCCATCGTGGTCATCATCATTGGGGTCTTCGAAATTGTCATCTTCATCACACTGTCATTTTTTTCATAATCATCGTCACTGTCATATTCAGCTTCATTATCATCGTCATCATCATAGTGATTTGCATCAGCCATTGTCATGTTTACCGTCACAGCCGTATTCGTTAGTTATTTTTATCATCATCATCATCATCATCATCGCCATTAACATTTTGATTAGGCGCTACGGTTGTTATTATCACCTTCGTTATCATCACTGTTATCTTTATCACCACTGTCATTATCATCTTCTTGATCGACATTGTTATTGTCATCTTCATCACCTCTCTTGTAAAATCCATTGTGTGGAGAAGAACTCTACACATTAAGAGCTTATTGTTAGTTGCGATTAAACCAGACACTGTATAATCCTCCATCGGCATTTCAATGTCAAGTACCTAAAACACTTCATGGAGAAACAGTATAAATATCACGTAAAATATTGTCAGAAGTTAAACGCAGATAATTCGCCCGTCCGCCCCCCCCCCCCCTCCTTTTTTCGTGTAAACCAAACCTGATTTCTTCTGCTGATATTTTGGTTTCCCGGAAGTATTGCTGGGTCGAAATGGCTCAGTTAAAATTCACAGGATGCCCGGCCAAGCTAATGGTAGAGGCTTCAACGTCCTCCAGTGACTGATTGACACATTGACGAGGTAAAATACTTATCCTCGCTTTGTTTTGTAGAGCATTAACTGTGTCTCTGTTCGGTCGTGTGTACACTTTGAAAACAGTGTCACTTATCTAATAAGCTTAGTAAATTAAAACTTTGTCCTAAATTTTAAAAATTAGAATTCTAAGTATCCAGTGAACTCTGAAAATTAAAGCTACACATAGTCCCTACCTTATGTAACAAGTTAACCCCTTAGCTCCCAGAGTTCCTGTGCGAGGGATTTTGCTGGAAGGGTGCTAGGCGTACCGCCTTCCGCCTGTCGACTTATAGTCGCGAAACTCATAGGTCCCTACCCTGGGGTTCCTTTCTTCATTAAATTTTGAAAATGCCCGGTTCCGTCCAATATTGAGGACACTGGGCGCAAATGGGCCATCTTGGAAAACTAGATTTCCATAAATCTTCTAAACCTTGACTGATAAGCTTAAGAAGTATGAAAACTGGAGATAAATATACTGTATTTATTGTGCTTTGAAAACTAGAGCTCCATGTGCAAAGTGAATTCCGAAAGCTAGAGCTACTTTATGAACCACGGCGCGTTCTTTCTAACTTGACAATGATCGTTAGCCCCTGCAATCCAGGTGATGACCATGTGCAGAGTGACGATCGATATAGCTGGTAACCAGGGTGACTTATTTCTATCTCGTAACTAAGGCCCATGGACTTTCATGCAACCACATCTTGCTGTTTAGGTTGTGGAAGTCCAGGCATGCAAAAACGACCAGACTGCAGTAATTATTGTGGACTACTGGTGTATCTGCTGAACCCTGAAAGCCAGTGCTCCATATACCTAGTGAAGTAAATGACTCTTTTTCCCAGATATACAGTATACATGAATTGGAGAACTATTGTGATTCAGAACAAATAGGTTTGTTACGAGGTTGTGTGCCGTTGCTTTTTGCTCCTGTGTATAATGACGCTTATTTTATTTTTCTGGTTATCATTTGGTAGACCTAGATGATTCTACTTTATTTGACGTTGGAGATCTTCCCTCGCTATGAAGGCGTGGGTATAGGCTGTTACCAACCCATCCATGTCGAAAAGTCTCGGAAACAAAGTAAATTTTTGTGGCGGTGGCAAGATAAAAGTACCAAGAATTCCTATCACCGCCAGAAAATGAAACTGCGCAGAGACAAAAACTAATAGCAGATCGTAAAACACCATCACGTTTGTCATTACATCACACTGAGACAGGGACGAATTTAAACGCATCCGTCACCAGGGATTTTCCCAGCAGAAGAAATCCCCGTTGTACAGTACGAAATTTAACATGTAGATTGGCAAAGACTAGCAGCAAATCCCAACACCGTCACATTTGCTGTTACGTCACAGTGAGAGTGGGACGAATTTTGGCAGCGACACATTCGGCACGACGCATTTCCCCAGCCGAAGAATTCCCAGCCCGGACTCGCTACATGCAAGGCTAATGAGGTTGAAGATGGGGCGTGAAATAACAGAGCACCGGGGATGAGTTATGTCGGGGATGCGATGAAGTGGAGACTCTTCTTTGCGATTTCCCTCGTAATTCATATTCCTGAGGTCTTTAGGAAGCATTAATGTAGAAGATGATTAGAACGGCGATTGGGGGCACTTGCTGTCAATCTGTATAGTGATGTGGATTGCGTTCTTTAAAGTTTTGTCATATATTACTAAGTTATTCGCGAGGTCTTTAATGTGGTCAGTTTTGATCATGATAATTAAATGCTTCTAATACCAATCTCTGTCGTATATGTACAGTCTCAGCGAGTGACATTTTAGTGTTCCTCGTACTACCATGACGCGATTCCCCTTGTTACGTGTGGTTTGCATTTACCTGAATAACATCATGTAGGAGTAGTCAAAGTAAAACATAAAATGCATAGAAATAATGATTGGTATACCAGTTCACTAAAATGGCGTCTTTTCTACACGTTTTCGCTGTTCCCAGACGATTCTGTTTACTTTAGGAAAGATTTTTGAAATGGAGGACTTACATATTGCCATAATTAAAAACTCTTCATTATTCCAGGTCTTTCCTAAGATACATAAAAAAGGCTGGTGTTAGTCTGAATAAAATAGAAAGTGTGGCATAGTACTGAAAGCTTTGAAAGTGTGTGGGAGGCTGTTGACAAGGGTGAAGGGTGTGGAGGAGGGGACGAACTATGAGTAGTGGAGTGTGTTGGAGGGTGAAGCGGTGTGGTAAAGATAGGTGGGTAGATATAGAGTTTTGGAAAGGGTTAGTCGATATGTGAAAGATGTGTGGAAGGACAGGTAGGTGGATGGGTGAAGGGTTTTTGAATGGGGCAAGATCGAAGAGTGGAGGGGTCGGCAAAGAGGTGAAACGATATGAGAAAGTACGCAAATACGTAAGTAAGTTTTTGGAAGCGTTGTGTACGTGCAGGACATGTGGAAGGATGCCTGGGAGTGAAGTAGTATGGGAAAGGCAGGTCGATAAGTGGTGTTTTGGGAAGGGTTGATGGGTATGTGAAGGATTTGTAGAGAGATATGTTGGAGGGTGGAAACGTATGGGAAAGATAGGGGGGCAGGTAATAATTATTGGGATGTTTCTCTAACTCCCAGTACGGTGAATGGTTTAAATTTAAAGGAAATAATAATACCCACACATCTTGCTTATTGAAGAGATACAACACTCTCGGCTCGTCTTGGACCCACTAAAGGCTTAAGGATGATTTTGGTCATATATATATAGTGTATATACCGTTTCGTCTCAGTCTGCATCCATCCATCAGTCTGACAGTGGGCCATAATCATATTGGTATAGGAGACTTTGTAACACGTCACCCTTGGAGATTTATTATATATATCACACCCTGTTATTCTTCTTGTATGTTACCGAAGCAAATTCTGTCGATATTAAAATCATAGAAATAGAATGTCAAAACTATAAACCCTGCAGTCCGATGACGTATTTTATTCAGCTTTGGTGCAACTTTTCAAACTGAAGGAGTCAGATATAGTCTGCATTAATGTCTTCACTCCTAGAGAACTGTCCTAATCAAAAAATCATCAGTTGGTAGCAAGAATAAAATGAAAATAGTCGGACTGAAGGGTTACGGTTCACCATATAAAATAAGTCGCTATGGAAGAGGTCCCACGAAACCATCAGTGCCAGAGAGAATTCGTCCCTCTCCTCCACCAGGGCTCAGCAACACAATCAGCAGCTAGACATCAGTGTGCCGGGGTGCTGCATGAATGTTTTAGGCGTAACATGTCATCGGTGAATGTGTTACGCAGTTGGTGAGCGTCCGATGCAGGCTGGGCTGGGCTGTGAAGGAGGGGGATGGGTGTGTAGGAGGGTGTAGGGTGACAGGAAGATTGTGTGGTAGGGTGCAGGGTGACAGGAAGATTGTGTGGGAGGGTGATGGGTGTTGTCAAGGGTGTTTGCTTTTCTTTTTTCCTTTTTTTTATGTGAGAAAGTTCTGAAGGGAGTCAGGTAGGATGATTATTCTGGAGAGTGGTGGGTGGTGGGATGATGTGTTGGAGAGTGATGGGTGTTGGGATGATTGTGTTGGAGAGTGATGGGTGTTGGGGTGATTGGGTTGGAGAGTGATGGGTGTTGGGATGATGATTGTGTCGGAGAGTGATGGGTGTTGGGGTGATTGTGTTGTGGATGATGAGTGATGGGGTGACTGTGTTGGAGAGTGATGGGATGAGGATTGTGTTGAAGAGTAATGGGTGTTAGAATGATTGTGCTGGAGAGTGATGAGTGTTGAGACGATTGTGTTGTGGGTGATGGGATATGGGGTGATTGTGTTGGAGGTTGATGGGTGTTGGGGTGATTGTCTTGTTGGATGACGGGTGTTGGTGCGATTGTGTTGGAAGGCAGTGTACGTGTGGTTAGGAGAAAGGAGTATGAAAGTTTGTGTTGAAGCGTGGGGGGTGTTGTAAAGGGTGCCTATGTCTCTGTGGTTTTGAAAGATGTCTGGTAAGTTGGTCACACGCTCGGCCAGGATAAGCATGAGAAAGTAAAGGGTAATGAGTATCCATGAAGAAATCTGCTGTCTTTTTATGAGGTGGGGTGAGGGTGTATTGTGTGTGTGTGTTTTTTTAATGAGAAATCCTGATAACTATACACAAAAGTCATAAGCCTCAGTCTGCCTTTTGGGGGGGGGTGTGGTG
>JAGKTI010039238.1:0-10594 GCA_018397915.1 Birgus latro | reverse complement strand
GAGAGAGAGAGAGAGAGAGAGAGAGAGAGAGAGAGGAGGGAAAATTGAAGCAAGGACTGAAGAAAGAAGAATAAAACAGAAAAGAGGAAATAATAAGACAAGGCTAACAAGCAGGGGGTCGGGGAGGCTGGCATCCCCTCAATATAACAGGAGAAAAAAATATGTTTTTTTTTAATGCAAGAAAGAAGGAACCAAAGGCCAGAGGCCCGCATACTGTTCCTTCCAAGAAAAAGCAAAAACAATACAAAAGAGAGCCAAATTCAAGATCCATTCATTTCGAGATGCCTGGACACACTGCGTTTGAAAGACTGGAGATCATAGGAAGTAGGAAATACAGACAGAGGGAGACAGTTCCAGAGTTGACATGTTGAATAAATGAAGGACTGGGAGTAACGGTTAACTCTTGCTTTAGAGAGTTGGACAGAAAAGGGATGAGAGTTTGTTGCTAGACGGGTACTACGTGCCCGTCGTAGAGGTGGAGGAATGCAAGCAGACAGTTCAGAGGAACAGTGACCATTGAAGTAGCGATAGAAGAGAGATAAAGATGCAACAGTGCGGCGAAGAGACAAAGATTGAAGGGAATCAGTAAGAGGAGGAGAGTTAATGAGACGAAAAGCCTTTGACTCCACCCTATTGAGAAGGGCTGCATGTGGGGAGCCTCCCCACACATGAGAGTTGTACTCCATACACGGGCAAATAAAACCCGTGTACAAGGTCAACAACTGTGCAGGGGTAAAGAAAGTCCGGAGTCGGCCCAGCACGCCTAATCTCTTGGAAGCAGATTTCACAAGAGATGTAATATGTTCTTTCCAAGACAAATCCCGAGGGAATGAAACCCCTAGCATGTTCAGGGATGATGCAGGACTGAGCTGGACATTATTAAACATTAGTGGGTAATCCTGAGGAAGATTTTGTCGGGTTGATAAGTGTAAGAACTGAGTTTTTGATGCATTAAAAATAACAAGATTATTTTTACCCCAATCAGAGATACGAGCCAAGTCTGACATTAGGTGTGCCATAGCCTCATCCCTTGTTTGCTGAAGTAACTGCTGAGATGGATGTTGCGGGAACCGAATGGAAAGGTGAAGGGTGGAATCATCAGCATATGAGTGGATAGAGTTAGATGTACAGCTTAGAAGGTCATTGATGAATAAAAGGAAGAGAGTTGGTGATAGGACAGAGCCCTGAGGAACACCACTGTTGATAGGTCTAGAAGAACGATGGCCGTCTACAACAGCAGCTATAGAACGACCAGAAAGGAAGCTAGAGATGAAGGCACAGATAGAAGGATAGAAACCGTAGGAGGGAAGTTTGGAAATTAAAGATTTATGCCAGACTCGATCGAAAGCCTTTGAGATGCTAAGTGCAATGGCAAAGCTTTCGCCAAAGTCCCGAAAGGAGGATGATCAGGAGTCTGAAAGGTAGGTGAGAAAATCGCCAATGGAGCGTCCCTGATGGAACCCATACTGACGATCAGAAAGAAGGTTGTGACAGGAAAGATGCTTTAAGCTTTTTCTGTTAAGGATTGACTCGAAAACTTTTGAGACACAAGATGTTAAAGCAATTGGACGATAGTTAGAGGGTTGGGAATGGTCACCCTTCTTTGGGACTGGCTGAATGAGAGCAAACTTCCAGCAAGAAGGAAAGGTACAAGTTGATAGACAAAAGCGAAAGACTTAACCTAGGTAGGGTGTAAGCACAGAAGCACAGTTTTTGAGGATGACAGGAGGGACTCCACCAGGCCCCATATGCCTTGTTAGTATTGAGGCCAGTGATGGCAGAAAATACATCAGCTGAAGAAATTTTAATGTCAGTCATGAGGAAGTCAGAGGGGGGAAGTGATGGAGGAACAACACCGGAATCGTCTAAGGTGGAATTGGAGGAGCAAATCTGAGCGAAGAGATCTGCTTTATCAGTAGAAGAAATAGCTACAGAGCCATCAGAGTAGAAAAGAGGAGGGAAGGATGATGAGGTAAAGTTGTTAGAAAGGTTTTTGGCAAGGTGCCAGAAGGAGCGAGAAGAATTCGAGTTGGAGAGTTGAGAACATTTAGGACGGATGAAAATATTTTTAGCAGAGCGAAGAACAGACTTAGCACGATTCCGGGCAGAAATATAAAAAAGATGTGATTCAGGGGTGGGTTGGCTCCGGTACCTCTTATAGGCCCTCTCCTTGTTGCGGACAGCATTAGAACAAGCGTGATTAAACCAAGGCTTTCTTGCATTAGTCAGAGGATATGAGAAAGGAATGTATGCTTCCATGGCCGAGAGAATAACCTCCGTAATGCGCAGGGCACACTCGGACGGCTCCCGGCCATGGAAGCAATAATCATTCCAAGGAAAATCAAAGAAGTACTGCCTGAGGGCCTCCCAATCTGCAGCTCCAAAGTGCCACAGGCGGCGTTTCTTTGGAGGGTCCACAGGCCGTACCGGAGCAATAGGACAGGTTAAGGTAATAAGGTTATGATCAGAGGAGCCCAATGGAGAGAAAAGATTGACAGTGTAAGCAGAAGGATTAGTTGTTAGGAAAAGGTCAAGTATGTTGGAACTCTCTCCAAGGCGGTCAGGGATACGGGTAGTGTGCTGATTTGATTTTAATTAAACCGGACGACTGATCAACAAGAGCCACTAAAATGTTACACCCCTGCTGATACCACACTAGTGCTGAATGAGACTTGGATGGTGGGTATATAAATGAGACTTGGATGGTGGGTATCAGTGCCCAAGTGGTGACGTGAAGGATTTGGGAGGTAGGACTGTTGAGCCTCAGGGAAATGACTGTCAAATAATTTCCCTCTTCCATGGTATTTTTTCACATTACACTTTAACATTCTCATCTGTGTTATATTAATACACACTATGTATCAGCATCTACAAAAATAGAGGGGGGGGGGGGGTGTTATTGATATGTAATGTGCAGAACAAGTCACTAAGGAGGAGGTGCTACAAAGCTTCCTATGTAGTCCACAGAGAAAGGAGGTTGGGGGGATGGCACCATGTACGTTCTCATGCCCTCCCCCCCCCATCCCCATGTCAATAATTCTTAAGCAAACAACCGAAAAAAGAACTACAGGCCTACAGAACGCTTTTCGTTTTAAATTGACCTAAAGTTGTCATCTGTTCGTCTTGAATGTTATGTTGTAGCAACAGACTAAAGCTGTAATGTGGTGTTAGTCATGAAGAACAGCTATGGAAAGGATGTAGCATCATAGTATTATTCTTTTCAGCAGCCGAGCTACATTAAAGGGAAAATTTAGGTCAGGTTCAAGTCAAAGGCCTATAATGCCAAAGTAAATGCAACTTTCAATAACCTTTGCTATAAAAAAAAAAAAAAAAACAGCTCAAGCGAACTATTAAACAACTCAGCATGACAGGGGAAGTATAATTCATGTATTCTTAACATCTCGCTACCTAACTCGCATGCCCATTATAACGCCCTGCCTCGCGGTGAGCTGTCCTTGTCGCAGTACAAGTTTATATATTCCTCTAAGGGAAAAAGAAAATTATAGCGTTTTTCCTAAGTCTCTAAAAAGGTCACATTTAGTACAGCTGAGGATGAAACAATTTTTAGTGAGAGAATTTTGATCCTAGAAGAGATGCGAGATGTGGGAATTTTGTTCGTAATTATTGGCCTTGGCTTCTTATCGTCAGCAAACCCAAAATATCCCGTAAGAGCGTACTATCCATGCAAATAATGTAGCGTATAAATCTTTTACACAACTAACTCGATCATAATTGCAACTATACTAGCATATAAACCAGCATATTTATTAAAACTTGGATTCCAATTTGAAATTCGCGGGCATCACATCGGAGGCAAAGTCCTTGTTCCAAAACCATAAATGTTTTGAGCGTCCTGTGCACATGTATAAAACAGCTTGTTTATTTTTAAGTTTTCACGCAACCAAGCCAAAAAACTATAAAAACCGATATAAAAATAATCCAAACAAAATTATTTCTAATGCTTTTACAATGCTGTGAAGACTTTTTAAATAGCGGAAATCGGTTTAAGATCTTTTATGAAGACTTTCAAGACTGTCGGCGTTTGTGAGTGTGAGTCTGACCGACGACGCCACGTTTGTGGGGAACTGTTGCGGTGGTGTGGTGCGTCTCCTGCCTTAATTCTTTTTCTGCCAGTTACAGCTAATTTACTTGTATTATTCTGCTTGTGAAAATTTGATAAGGCACTGGAGATATCTTAAAGTGAGCATTTGCAGTGAGTATTGGTGTTTGGTGGTCATAAAGGGCGACAAAGTCCCAGCAGACGCCTCTGAAGGCTTGCTTGGTGAGTATCCTGGTCCACATCCATAATTTTACCACTAGCATCTGATTTACATGTATAATTCTGCTTGTTGATATTAAATAAGTTAATGGAGATTACCACGGTTTAAGAATGTGAAGCAAAATATACGTGTTTTGAGATGGTGGAATGGTGGTGTAAATAGAACAGACGCCGAAGAAGGCCGGCTTTGTATGTATCCTGCTCGGATTTATTATTCGGTAGCTGCCATCTAATTTACTTATATAATTCTACTCATGTTAGATAAGGAAACAGAGATTACTAGGGTGTACGTGTGTGAAGGGAAAGTGGGTGTATTGAGTGATATTTGGCATTCTCGTGAGGGCAGACGTTGAAGATGGCCGGCTTCGTCCGTATCCTGCTCTGCCCCCACGTTTTCATTCCTTACAGCTAATTTACCCACTTACTTCACCTCACTAATGTTAGATAAAGTACTGGAGGTAAATAAGTGTGAGTTTGGTGGCAGAATATTGCTATTTAGAGATGATTTACGTTTTTTTTTTTTTCGTGTCCCTGCCGACATTTTGTAAACATTCCTCCCCCGAAATTTTTGGAATGTTAGTGTTATGAATTTCCATGGATTTATTGGTCATTGTCGGTTTGTTGATTATGGTGTGGGTTTTGGGGTATTTTTTGAAGAGGATAGCGAGTAACTAGCTCCTTCAAGCCGATGACGTGTATTGGAGGGGGACGCCTGCACGTGGTGGCACTGATGTAACCACGCCAGTACCACTATTATTATATACGTTCCTCAATCCCCATCCCGTGAAGGCAGGATGTGGCACTACAGAGAAGTAACTTCATCCTGCAGTCCACCGGGTTCACGTTTAGGTGAGCAGGGAGTCACAATAACACTTACTACTATCTACTGACGATTTTATCTTTGTTCATTCTGCCATTTGCAGAGGACGTAGAGCAAGAGACTAACGAGGAGAGTATGAATGAGGTGGGGGTGGGAGAGGGAGGGGGAGGCCGAGGATGCGATGGAGGGCTGGAATGGAGAGGTATATGAATGTGGGGTGTGAGCTGGGAGCAGGGCAGTGAAATGACAAGGGACAGGGCGACGTGGAGGCGATTTGTTTGTGGCCACCCCTTACGGGAGTAAGGCGTCTGGCAATAGATAGACTGATAAACTTCACCATTCCTTGTCAGTGTTTTCAGGGCATCAGGCAGCGTCCTTCCCCGCTGTACTCTTTCTTACACTTCCTCACCTAAACCTGCGTCCTTGTTCCTCCATGTCATCTGTCCATCCTGCAGTGCTGCCCCATCAGGAACGTAGGGCCCGGGGCTGGTCTACTCAGTTCTGACATATAAGGCGAGGCTGACCCACCTCACTGTCCCCTGAGTGGCATTGAGAACACAATAACCCCTAACCTTGCCTTGGATGTAAACCCATGCAGCCCCAGCCAGTTGCTGTGCCCTAACCCACTAACCACCAGGAGTCATTTATGGTTACCACCCAGCGTAGTAAAGGATGTCTAGGGTTACAGTAAACTAGGTAACTTTTTGAAGGCACGCACGCCCTGTTTCCTGACCAGTCATCGTCACTGTAGTTCTCTCACTGTAACTTAGGTCAGATTTTCGTCCTTTCGTATTTTATTTCACACAGCTCAGTGGCGGAGGAACACAATACTGTGTCTCTTCAGCCATTCCATAGCACTTATTCGTGACTGGCATCATACTCTAATGTTAATCTCTGGCTACAACTCAGCATTCAGAGTAGAGTAATGGCAGTTTTTGGCCAAGTTAGTGTTGAATGAGTATAGCAGTCACCGACTTCATTCCTCTCAAAGACCGTAACTTTAGGCTTTGCAGTATGTAGTTTCAGATTTCGTTTCATACCCTCACTTCCAAACTCATTAACTAGGTGTAATATGCAGAGTAAATAGCTAAGCAAGATGTGTTAGGAATTCTCAAGTGTTCGTTGCAACAAGGCTGGGAGTCTGCGTTGCCTTGGAGATATTTGCTTTCCAGTCAACTTCATCTCTCCTTACTGGCTAATGAGAGAGAGAGGAGCGACGTGGCTATCATCCTCTCCGCTCGGTGACCAGCTTAAAAATGACGATATTTCAATAATTACCCACTCCAGCCGTGTGTTTTTGGTACAGGCGGGTGTGTATATGGTTATTACAACACTGGATCACTTATGTATCGTCTGTGTACCTGAACAACGTTATTTAAGCCAAAAATAATATTCTTTCAGTATTGCCAATATAAGGAGGAAACGTACAATCCCAGTGACACTCTTAAGACAAATAAAAACAGCTTTACATCCTGGTTTGTAATAAAGTGATGGTTTGTATGGTGTTAATATCAGAAGTAACTTTATTTCCTATGGTATATCACCTTTTTTTTTTTTTTAATTATCCGCGTGGTAAGTCCAGCCTTCCTCAACAGGTAATCCAGTCGTGATGTGGGAACTGTTGTGTGTCAGTCTGTGCTGGAAAAGGTTCAAGGTGTTGGTTGCACTGCTTCCTTCACGTCAGGTAATGTGTGTTTAAGTTGCTGTTATCACTGATACGGCTGTCTAGCTGAACCTAAGTGAACACATGCCATGCAACAACATTAATTGGACCATCAGCTGGGTAAATTAAACCCCAGTATTTATGAACATGCTGGAGCACTGGCAGGTTCGAAGCATGGTTGGTCTGGAGGGGTTGGTGTGGTGGATGAAAGGAGGGTGTAGTGCAGAAAGGGAAAATAGGAGAGGACAGGCATAGACTGATGCTGTGTGAGAACAGAACATTTGTTAGGGTAGGACAAGATAGGCCAGATGTCAGGCTAAGTTTTACTGTCAACAGTATACCAGGTGAAGTGATTGGGAAGGCTCAGGTAAACTTATACCTCATGTTTCCCTTCTTGGTATTAAAACCTGACAGTCTTTACTACAGCACCACCAGGCAATGGAACTTACTATTTTAATGATAATATTATTTTAACAACGTTGGTTTATTTCTGTACCACTGCTCTTAACTGTGTATGCAAGAAGGAGGCAATTTATTGGGTAGTTACGTAGTGTAATTAAGACAGACAACAGATCTACACTAACAGCACATTAGGTACACCCGCTGATTTAGTTCAGCCAAAACCCTTGGTGTATTTATAAACTGTTCTAAACATAAACTGTGTCCATAACTGCCTTTATAGACGCTTAGCATCACTCAGGCAACTAACAAACACTACAAATTAATTAGTCAATATTACAGTGACAAAATATGAAAAATAAACCACCTGTCATACTAGATAACTTAGGGAGTTGGGGTTATCCTGTAGATTAGTTAGGATCCTTTATAAATGCCAGCCTGAAGCTCCCACAACACCCACGGGCCGTAGTTATAAATTATCCCAAGCCTTAATTCCTTATAGCATTCTTTAACTTAATATTTTTTTTTCTATTCACAACGCTACCAAACACTTCACAACGGAACTAAGAGTGAATATTACAGTGAAAAATACAACATACAATTGGACATATTATAATTCTCTGCTACAGGAACGTGTATATCGTAAGAAATGCCTAGGATGCTTTGTGAGTAGGGCTGGCACAGTTACCAGATCACAGTGTATTATGGGTGGATCAGTTTACCACATTTACCACACTAGTAGGCAATGTGGCAATGACAATAACATAAGAATTAAATAGTTGACGTATTACTAAGACAATATGATGCCTTAATTTACTACAGACTTGATACCTGAGTTGTGTTACGTGTGCTTGTAAGACCGACGTGGGATGATGGTATTGTTGTTTAACTTGGCATCACTGTAAGAGTATTATTTTTGCCTTAAATAAACTTGTTCAGGTATACACGCGATATATAAACAATGCCAGTGTTGTAGTATACTTGTACCCACCCGCCTGTACCAAAGAAACAGCCATGGATGTTACGTTTGTGAAAATATCGTCATTTTTATGTGGGCCACCGAGGAGGCAGGATGATGGGGACAGTGCTCTCTCTCTCTCTCTCTCTCTCTCTCTCTCTCTCTCTCTCTCTCTCATACCAGTAGGGAGAGGTGATCTTCATGATAACGCAGAATCTCTTACATATTCCAACTTTTATTTCGTAACACCTGTATCTTGGCGAGTTATTCTGCTCATTATACCTCAGTATCCCCGTTTATGTTATTGATGAAGACTGTCCATGTTAGTGATGGGAAGGATAAATGTTGGGGTGTAATAGGGAAAGTGAATCGCTAAGGAGCAGGTGTTGCGGGGTCTCCTGTGTTTCCTATAGAATTCGGTCTCGTCACATCGAGGTAAAATCGTCTGGAGGTGGCAGGAATAATAATAATAATAATAATAATAATAATAATAATAATAAATATATACAGTATAATCCTTCTACTCAAACTTGGCCTAAAATTGCCATCTGTCCACCTTGAGCGCTGAGTTATAACAGTAGGTCAGCATAAAAATATGATGCTGGTCACGAAGAAGTGCTGTGGCCCGGGTGTAGAGCCACAGTATTGTCTTTTTCTGCCACCGAACTTCTGGGCCATCAATCAGTCAAGTAGGCTTCGTAACACCCTTCCTTTAGCGATTTATTCTGCCTATGACACCTCATCATTGTCTTGTTTATACATTATATGGTTTTAATATAAGTATAGTTTGCATCAGTAACATCCATAAAGATGCTGAGGTGTGGAGTGCAGGATTAGTTGCCAAGGAAGAGGTGTTACGAAATAAAGCCAGTCAGTGTGCGTTGCCATGGAGATAATTGGACGGTGAGTGATGGCCATGGTGGAGTGCTGTACAAAACAAGTTAGTTCAGGAATTACTTAGCATTTTCTGTAGATCTTGTACAAGCCTTCATTTTCATCCCCTACAACCACACAGCCTGATGTCCTGTGTTCCCTTCTTACTGTTTCCACACGATTTTGTTCATCGTAGGAGAGACTTGGCACAGGAGGGGTTATATACAGCCTTCATTAACCACACTTGCCACTGGAGGGGTTATATACAGCCTTCATTAACCACACTTGCCACTGGAGGGGTTATATGCAGCCTTCATTAACCCCTTCACCACCAGGGGGTTGACCTGTGTGGAATAAAATGGTATACGGGCAGTAAGAATTAAGCGTCATGGCGTGGAGGGGTTTACATCAGGCCAGTTGGACGCACACTCTTTTACTGTTTCGGTGGGAAATACTTGGCTGTGCGGCCGCATGATGTGTGCGACTCAGGGAAGATGGATGCCTCTGCCCTGCATAGTCCCGGGTCACCCATGGGCAAGGTGTAGCACCCTTTAGCCCACCAAAATGGTAGGAGGTGGATGGTTACCATCGTCCCTGGAGGTACTACCATGGCAGTGACGTGGTAGCTGGCCTTGCACAACACTCCCAGGCGGGGAACTCAGCCACATTTACCAAGTAGTCAAAGTCCGGCCTGATACTACTACTCACACATATCTCCTATACACAGCTCGTCCTCTTGGGGGCTGTGCCTCCTCCTTACCTGCACCTCGCCATTTGGAAGAACCCTGCTCCCACCCTGGCCAGGTGCTGCCTGCCACAGCAAGGCGCCTCCTTGCTTGTGCTTGATGGGTCTGCTCCCCCCTCCCACACACACCGAGATAAAGTATTAGGAGCAACAATAAATGTGAAATATTTGTAATTAATTAATGGTTGAGAGGGTGGTGATGGTGGCGGCGGAGTTGGAAAACCATTTAGATTAGCGAGTCAGTCCAATGTATTTTCGTGCTGTATGAAACAAAATTATATACCGTACAGTACACACCATATAGAATACATCTAATTATAGCTCATAGAAAATATATACGTAATCAAATAAACTGAAAAAGCTTATACATTCTTAGTGAAACATTATCGTTAAGAAAGTGTACTACTAGTAATTCTAGATGTTGAGAATATGCATGCTGATTTGTGTGTGTGTGTGTGTGTGTGTGTGTGTGTGTGTGTGTGTGTGTGTAGGAAATAAAATCTCAAAGTAAATGTGGGACAGAGTACAAGCTGTGGTGTTTGAGAGGAATGAAGTGATGAAGTGTTTGTGATGCTGCAGGATTAGCAAATGCATTACGTGTGTGTGTGCCTTTAATACACTGCTAACTCACCTGGAGGCCCTTGTGCGCTGCGGGGACGGCTAAGGCTGCTGGTGTGGGTGTGGGGATGGCAGCGAGCGTGCTGAAATGAGAAAAGGAAATAAGCATGTACACCTATTAACTGAACATGGAGTTAATTATCACACTCGTATATACTGGCACTTATTAATTCAATACCCTCACAGCACACGCACACACACACACACACACACACACACACACACACACACACACACAC
>JAGKTI010039237.1:0-10594 GCA_018397915.1 Birgus latro | reverse complement strand
GCCTCCCATTGTCCGAAAAACTATTATTTTATTATATTCTATCAGTCCATCTATCTATCTATCTATCTATCTATCTGCATATTACCAGATGCTTTAATCACGATAGGGTTGACCACAAACAAATTGTCTCCCCTTATGGGTTTAAGGTGCCTAGCGATCGATAGATAGATACAGACAAATAGATGTGGAGAGAGAGACAGACAGACAGAGAAATGTTCCCCCAGTTAGACCTTATTAACTCATAATATAGCCCTGCAACGTGACAGGAGGGCGCTACCCCTCCCGGCATTGTAGCTACCGGGCGTGGCTCGATCTGACGACCCCCTGGTCCCCAGTCCGACGCTCTGCCACTGGGCCACCCTGTCCCCTGAGAGAGAGAGAGAGAGCGGGGGGGAGGTTACAAACTGCATTTGATGGTGACTATAATTCCATACGTCTTATTCCTCTCGTAATTTTTTATTCATTTATATGTTTATGCATTTATTTTCCGTAATTATTCTTCTAACACCTGAATGTACGCTTCACCTACTGCCTTTTAAAACCACAAAAAAACATTTTATCAGCTTAGAAAATACATTTATCTTTTCTCTTTATTTTCTTTCTTTTTCTGCCTCCGAAGGAACCACAATGTTGCATCTGTTTCTCTTCTGTTGCTAGTATTCTGATAACTTTTCTTCTGAACTCAACGCTTGCTTTCCTCCCCTCTTGCCGTGGGCATGCAACACTCGTTATGCTACGCATTCTCTCTTCTTTTGAATCCATAGATGTAATGCAAAACTAACCAGTGCTCTCAGTCTTTAAAGCATGCAGCTGGTCAGCTTTGGAACTGTCTTCCTCAGTCCGTCTTACCCACTGCCTGTAATCTCAAGCTTTTAAAATGCCATATGTTCAAGCACCTCAGAATGAAGGAATGTAGAATTTTGCTCTCGTTTTTCTTTACTTTTTCTTCGTAAAGAACAAGATTTATAGGCTCGGTGGGTCCAGTTCTTTAATTTTTCCACGAAATATTGGTTGGGTTCTTAATTTCTCTCATTCTTTTTCCTTTGTTTTCTTTCCCCCTTGAGTGCTCACATTTTTGAGTTATAGTTTGCCCTTTTTCTCTGGTTTTTTTTTTTTTCCTCATCTATAGCTAACCACTTCCTGCTGCCTCACTTCCAGAAACGAGCATCGATACCTCGTCGCGTCCTACTGACTAGGATTTCCTTAAAGTTTGGGTGAGAGGGTCGTTTTCGACGAGGCGCTAAAGTTCGACACAACCAATCGGATTACTTGGTTCCGGTTTTCCAGTGGTTTGATGCGACGGAGAGGGGGGGAGAGGAGAGAGGGAGAAGGAGAGGAAGGGAGGGAGGGAGGGGAGAAGGAGAGAGGAAGGGAGGGAGGGGAGGAGGAGAGAGAAAGGAAAGTGAGATTGGAAAAGAGAAAAAGTAAGAGGGGGGACAGGAGGAGGAGGGAAGTAACGACCAGACAATTTACTTGGTTTCGGTTTTTTGGTGGCTTGATGGGAGGTGGGGAGGGATGGAAGGAGAGGGAGAGGAGAAAGGAAAGGAGGGAGAAGTGACACACACACACACACACACACACACACATACACACACACACAGTAAAAGGAAAATAGAAGGAAGTAGCTCAAAGAAAGTAGAATGGGAAGAATCAATGAGGACGATAAGAGTCCCAGAGCACTACACAACCTTCTTCGTTATTATTTTACGGCGTTTGAGGTGAAGAGGAGGGACAGAAGAGGAGAGGTAGGGGAGGGAAGAGAAGGGAAGGAGACGAAAGAAAGGAGAGTTTGGGAGGAAGTTGGGGAAAAGGAGAGAGGGAAAGTGCGAGAGGGGAGGTGTGGGCCGTTTGATGGGGGAAAGGAGTAAGTGGAAAAGTTGGAGAGATGGAGAATAGGGTGGGAAAGGGATGGAAAAGGAAAGAGAAACGAAGGAAACAAGAGAGGAAGCGAGAAGGAAAGACACAGAATGAGGGAGAGGAAGTGAGGGAGGAAAGTTGCAGCATTTGAGGGAGAACGAAGAGGTGGGGGAGAGGAAGAAATCAATGTACGAGTTTATCATAGGAGGAACCTGTAGAACTGGAGGTGTTAAAACTAATAATTGCAGCTTATAATTATGAATGAAGCAATAAGCTGATTTTATTAAGGAAAATATAGATTTTTTTTCTATCTCATGGAACCAAGATTGGACAGGAAAATAACGGAAACAGTACACGGACTTATAGAGACAGACGGACACTAACTTATAGTTAGACAGATAAATGGGTGTTTAGATAAACGGACAGACAGACAGATGGAAGAAATTAGTGTTAGATAGACAGTGGTAAAATCACATACGACTAAAAGTATGTACTACAAAACATTCAGTATAGAAACACCTACAATAACCTGGAGTAAGGTGGAAGATTAAATGCCTGCAGATTAAACGGATTGGTATGAAGGGCGGGAGTTAAGCCAGGATAATCCTCAATTGTGCAATCTGTTAGGCGGATTAAGAATGAATGGAGAGATTCAGGAGTAGACGCAGGGCTTAAGTGAACGGAAATTGGGTGGGCTGGAACGAGAGGGAAGGAAGTTGAACGAGGGTACGGTTTGTAATATACTGGGGGTCTTTTTTAACGGTATCGTAATTCTCGTGTGTTGCGGCGACGGCTCAGTTTCCGTTTGTGAGCAGCGAGGACTTCTGACGGATTTTATGAAATTACTAATCAACCAAGCAACCAATGAATGTTAAAGAAAGTGAGAGAAAAAAAAGGAGAAGCTGTAAATCACGAATATACTCAGTTTTTTTTAATCGAGGCGAAGATGAACTTGACAGGTTGGTGATGACTGGCTGAATGCAACATTACTTCATTATCTCTTTACTCGTTAATTAACAACATATATATGAGGGGGAAATTTGGATTAGTAAATGTTATTCAGACATGTTGCATTCAGCCAATCATCACCAACCTGTCAAGTGCATCTTCGCCTCAATGAAAATGAGTAATAGGCCGTCCCAGCAACACAGGAGAACTGAGATTATATCGACGACCTTGTATAAATAACGTCATAGTACCGAAACAAACTAAAGGAACTCTTTCTATCCCTTCACTACTATCTCGTTCTTTTTCTTTTCTTAGCTGGCTAAAATCGTATGACTGATGGTACAAAATAAATAACAGAAGTAATGGATGTGAGCGAATTTTTGACATTTCCCCCAAAATATCTTTTTGGTAATGTATCCCTTATAGATTATCCCCAGTTCACAGGATCTAGAAGTATTTCTGACTATTTAGCACCAGATTTTCATGAACACTATTTTTTTTTATCATATTCTAGCAATAGTGTAGAGATTTCACTAGGGTTCCTGGCGATTAAATGGGTTCTGTGTACATAGCGACATTACCTGAGCCTGGTGATGTGGCAACGATAAAGGTTTTGGGAGGATTACTAGTACTCCCAGTCTACGTCAGCACAAGACATATATGTACTGTTGGGGCTTTCGTGTCACTATTTAACAGACTGTGCCACTGTTGATGTAGCTGATGGTGTCTGGCACGTCAGAAGAGACTGCCTGGAGCATTTTGTGAATATGCTGCCCTCAGCCCTCCATGTCTCGGTGCTGCCTCGGCTCTTGTGTCAGTGGGATGTGTAACTCTGCCACGTTCCCCATCACTGACTTTGACCATTAAAAGTAATAATAATATATATGAGTTATTCCATGCCAACCTGCCTACAGCCACCCAGTTCATATCATAAATTTCCTTGGAAAAATTCAGGTAAATACTTCTATTTAATCCACATAACCATGCAAAACCCTAAAGCTGTACTCCAAATAGTCTTTTAGTCACAAATATTTAAAGTTCCGCCCAATGGGCTCAAATTTAGTTTTTTATCAATTTTTTATGTGTATTCTGAGCATCTCCTTCTGCTTATTCCAACTGGAAGAAAATGAAATTTGCTCAGGACATAAGGAAAAAATAACAGACATTCAGTTAACTTTTTGCTGCTGAACTTGCACAGTGTGACAGTTAATCAAGTATGCAATTCGTCTTTTCAGAGCAGGAATTCCTTAATTTAAAAAAAAATCAGCATCTCAGTTTTCTATTTTTTTCAACAAAATTTTTATTCTATGCAGTATTATCATAGTTTTGCCAGACCTAGAAGTTATTTAGTCCTACATGAAAAATTGAGTGCTACAGAGGTAGCTAAATATGGCCTTAAAAAAAAAAAAAACTTTTTGGCAGAATCTGACTCCGTATTTTCAAATGGAGGATTATTTTTATCCGTTTGATCCTTTTTTTTTTCTAGGAAAGTATAAATATCCATTGCACAAAAAAAATCAAAGGTGTTATGTGACTCTTTCATCTGTCTATCCATCTACAGCCATACTCCATAATCCCATCCCATCCCATCCCACCCCATTCCACCCCCCACCCACCACCACACACAGCATGAGTGTTGCAGTACAGTATATGGCGACTTCCGAATAATACCATCCTGCTTTGCAGCATTGATGATGATGATGATGATGATAATAATAATAATAATAATAATAATGAAATGCCGAGAACTTGGGTCCCGTGCTGTCGACACAAAGTTTTGCTCGGTATGCCTCAGCCAAGCCTTGTGCACAGACCCACCTTTCAGCCTTCATGGCAGGGTTGATTGTGGGTTGAAATGAGACTAAAGATAAACTGTGTTGACCCAGCATGACCTTGGCCTTTGACCCCTTGACCTTGCTGACCTAGTTATTTCACTTGCCCTTGATACACTATCACTGACAAAAGTTTGGTCGAAATCCGTCTGGGGGTTCTGGAGATATTGCAGACACAATAATATGACCTTGACCTTTGATCCCTTGACCTTGCTGACCTAATCAGTTCCTCGTCCCTTCAGACTGTAATACTACAAAAGTTTGGTAGAAATCGGTCAAGAGTTTCTGGAAATATCAGGCCCACAAGGATAAACTAAGTCAACTCCATATGACTTTGACCTTTGACCTCTAAACCTGTCTGACCTATATTGCTTCACCGACAAAAGAATGGTTGAAATCCGTCCAGTGGGTCAGGAGATATCGCGTCCACAAGAGTGTTGGGAACACAGGGACCCAGGCACTCACAGACGGCCAGACCTGTCACTTACTGCCTCCGCCACCATAGATGGACATACTGAATAATAATAATAACCACCACACCATAAATCTTAAACAAATAGCCATGTGACTGAATGGAAATACAGGGGAAACATCAGGTTGGTCATGCTCACCCATTTCCCGAGGAGAAGTAACCCACCCCCGCCCATACTTGGCGCAAGAGTCTTGGAAAGGGAGACGTATACGATGTGTTGGGTGAGAAGTCCACATGGAGTCGTTTTCTGCTGGACTGGCAGTGTTAGTGAGTGACAAATACTTTGAATTTGTTTGACGAAGTATATTTAACTAATTATTGGTACACTTGACTAAACATTGCCCAGTTTCACTATGCAGTATTTTTTCATTACCCCATCTTTCATTAATGGTAGATTTTTTGTACATCACAGTAAAAATTCATGTTTAAAAATCTGTTTGTATCTTGGTAGATTTAATAATATTATCTTTAATTTCACTGAGGGTGTCTTTTTCATACATAAAATTTTCATCTTTTCATTCTTTTCTCCAGTTTGTTTGGGTTAGGCGTACCTAAATTCCTTCCAAATTTCACTAATGGTTGCTCTGTCACAATCCAGCATATACTTGACCTCATTTCATGGTAAGTACCTCTATCGTAGAGTCATGATGTGTTTGTATTACATGCAGTTTAATCCCAGGGTTCATTAATCTTTTCAATAAGAGAACTCGTTTTGCATTATATTTTTGCTCTCTTCAAACAATATTATGCAGCTTAGGGAAAGACATCAGGTTATGAAAGGGTTATTGGAACTTGTATTTTACTATTGCAGTTCGAGAAACGTTTTCTAATTTCAGTAAAATTTCCTGGGAATCAAAAGGCTAAAGCTAACAATCGTCATCAGACTGAAGGAGTTAGTGTTAACACATCATTTCTATCTTGCAAGTCAACATACACAGCTCCAAAATCTGCATATTTTTTTACAGCCATTTTCTGGTTCAATTAAGGGTACAGCGATTTTCCACAGAGATAACTATGCCTTTCAACTGCATGCTGTTCCATCTCATAATTCACTGATCTCAACACATCACACTCATCCTTCAAACCAACCTCTTGAATGGCAATAATTTTCCAGTTCATTTTTTGAAAGTTTCTTGATATTTTGCACAAACTACCATCTGGTTCTTCACTGAAAGGCTTTATTCCGAACTTCATCGATTTCAGCGCATCAGTTCTATCTTCCAAGCCATAGGTTAAATTCATGTATCGACCATTTGTTTATTTTCCATGGTAATTTTCCAGTTGGTATGCAAATAATTTCATTCAGACAGTTTATCATCTGTTTCACACCTACAGGGTGCCCATTTACATAATTGCAAAACTCATCAATCTCATTGCATCACTTCCTTCTTGCAGCTTAACCTTTCACTGTCAGTTCTCTGCCGCAGTTACAATAAATCATACGTCATGTTTCCAGTTCATCTAATAAGACGTGGATATTTTGCTTAATTTGTCGTCTCTTTCTGTATTAAATCTTAAAAAAAAAAAAAAAAAATCTCAACACACCATTTAATTCTGCCCGCCAAAGCACGCACTTATTTACCTTTCCGCTATTTGCTTAACTTTTATGGCTCTTTTCTAATTAATGTAGGTGTTTAAAATGTTATCTCACAGTTCATCCGAAGCAGCCTTTACACATTTCGACATCACCAAGCCGCACCGCCGTCCCTCCACTCAAACACAGATCACACGCCACTCTCAACCATCTCACACCACAGACTGGTCATATTCATATTGTAAACATCCACATCCAGTGAAGCTCCGAAACATGAGGGACCGATGTATCTATTACTACTTTCAACACGGGTTCACTGTTCATGCTTGGACCTTGTTACCCTCATCCCTCCTTTATATATGCCTACTGTATGATGATGATATTACTCGTCTTATAATAATAATTATAATAATAACAATAATAATAATTATAATAACTATAACAATTATTATTATTATTACTGTGTATCTGGTAACCTTTAAACCAAGTGAAGTTCCGAATCAGGAGGTGTTCAGGTATCTATGGCTGCATCTGAAACATTTGGGTTAAGCGTCTGGAGAACGGAGGAGAATAGATACGGAGTAACGACTCAGCCTTAAAATTGTGAGAGCCTTACCTTCACGCCGTCTAGTGCACAAGCTGGATGACAGAGAACGGGAATAAAAGGAAATGTTTATATGGGATATTATAGTTAAATTATGAATCGGGAATGGCCTACCACATGAGACTAAGAAGGGTTATTTTACCAATAATCATTATTTGGTGCATGAGCATCCCTCACCTTTGATGCCATGTGGGTGTTTAAAATTGTCCCACATATTATATACTGATCACATAGATTCATACCAATAATAAAAGTTTGTGACATGGAATATAATGGATTTATTAAAAATGCAGACAAAAATATTATACTGTATTTCTTTGGTAATGGGTATGATCGTGTGCCATATGCATGTTAGGTTACATTATTATGCCGAAAACATTCAGATGAGAAGCACAGACTCATAGCCGGATGTTCTTTTAGTTTTGTTAATTACACGTCTCGTGTTAACAGAAAATTAAAAGCAAATCTCAACTTCAGATTACCTTGTTTTCAGATGCATGTCTACCACATGCCTTTAAAAATAACAGCAAAAAATTAATATCCCTTCCTGTGTGAAATGCACCATTTCAAAACAAAGTCAAATGTAGCTTACATGTTTCTAAAGCCAAAAATAAATGTCTGTCTACGGACCTTAACTCATCTCGCCAGGGGCTCCAATCGTTCTCTTCTCCTACATTTACATGTTGCTGTTCTTGATTTTCGTTGCACTGTTTATGCCTCTGCGTCCCCTGCCATCCTTCACAGGTTGGATGCTGTTCATCACGAATGGCTTCGACTTGCTTTAGGGGCATTCCGTTCAGAGCCTGTATGTTGAATCTGGATTGCCCTCTTTATCACATAGTCGTGATGAACTGACCCTTTGATGTTTTTATAGGCTTCTTCAACATTCCTCATCTGGATTCCTTCCTACATCCCTTCCCTTATCTCCATCCTTAAGCCCTATATATCAGTAGTAGTCTACTTCATTTCTAATAGGATAGTTAGTTTGTGCCACTCATTGTCTCTTCCTTCTGTTCCGGTAGTTCCAGCCCGGCCTTGTATGTTCCCTCCGTGCCTCATTCCACCACCTAATATCTGTTCATCTGTCCTTCCTGCCACTAGGCCCTCCACCTCGCCATACATTCTTCCATCCCTCTTCTCTAGTCATCTGCCTTGCCATTTGTCGGCCGCTCCCATCTATACAAATGGTTCCAAATCCTCCAGTGGCACTAGTTTTGCTGTTTTATTTCCTGAGAGTTCATGGTGATTGCGTCTCCTTGATACTGCCAGTGCCTTCACTGCAGGATTGTATGCACTTTTGGTTGCCATTGTTTTCACAGACTCCCTTAGTACCCTTTCTTCCCTAAGGTCCATCCTCGCCGTCAACCCGTTGGTCCTTGAAATGCAGGATGGGTTGTATAGGATTGCCACCAAAATGAAACTAGCTAACTTTTATTGGGTCCTGAGTCATGTTGGTTTTGCTGAAAACTAGCAGGTAGATTCTCTAGCACGGTCGACTGCGTCCTGTACGATATCCTCCAACTGTCTCCCGGTCAGAAACTTTTTTTCCTTATATGTTTGGCATGCTTAGACATCGCTGGCAAATGGAATGGTCTAATATCGTTGATAATGCGCTGCGTTCTGTTAAGCCTATCGTTTTTCCATGGTCCTTTTCCTCCCATCCTAACAGACTGTGGGAGACTACATTAGCAGGCTTGTATTTGGGACATACTAGAGTTACACACGGTTATTTGATGTTCGATGAGGCACCTGCTCTTTGCTCATTTTGTCAGATTCAACTTACAGTAGCGCATCTTCTAAATAGATTGTCCCCAATACTCGACTGAATGTCGTCGTGCGTTCCCTTTCCTTCATGATTTAGGCCGCCCGCCCTCACTGTCCGCTCTCCTTGGTGAAATCTGCCACTTTTCTGTTACCCGACTTATGTCTTTTCTATCGCGTACTCGTACACTTCCCTCTGTCTGATCTTTTTCCTTTATACACCTACCAGAACTGATCGTCTTAGATGTTTTCTGCCTTAGTGCCAAATGGCCGTAGTTGCCTGACACTAGCTTGTTCACTCATTCTCTCTCTCTCTCTCTCTCTCTCTCTCTCTCTCTCTCTCTCTCTCCAGTATTTACAATATGCACTAACGTGGTGAGTTTTAAAAGTTTAAACAATGAGTAACATATACATGCTTTCATCTCCCTTATTTACCCTAGTTCTGATTTTTTTTTTTTTTTTTGTCTTATCTGCGATTTTCTAGGAACCATTTAGCGAACCAGGGTTGTGATGATGATGATGATGATGATGATGATGATGATAACAGCGTTCATTAAATATTTAGCATAATGTCATCTTATCTACCTGAGTGCTGAGTTGTAACAAGAATTTAACAATAGAATATGATGACAGGCATGAACCAGTGTTAGGCCATGGATATGAGGTACAGCCGTAGTATTGCCATTTTCTGCCACTGAGCTTCGAGAAATACCTGCAAATGGACAAAAATCTCCCTCAAGTAAAAGTAGGAATAGTAGTAGTAGTAGTAGTAGTAGTAGTAGTAGTAGCAGTAGTAGTAGTAGTAGTAGTAGTAGCAGTAGTAGTAGTAGTAGTAGTAATTGTTGTTGTTGTTGCTATCCCTGGTCCATTTGAATGTGAATCCGGTGGACAGCAGACCCAAGTTGCCCTTCTTCCGTAGTCCACCATCCTCCATTCAGGGAACAGGGAGGGGATTGAGGGACGTCTATGTAACCGGGCAGGTCCAACAGCCGGTCATATCGGTGCCACCACGTGAAGGCGTCCCTCTCCAGCACCCAAGTTAAAGTAAGCTAACCCATACAACGGATTTTCTTTATAATTCCTGCACCATGTTGAAGATATGAGAGAGGAGTATGTGTGGTGGGCTGAGATGTTGGTGGGTGATAAGGCAGGGTGGAGGGGTACACCTTGTGAAAATGGCAATGTGTGACGGGTAGCAACTCTTTGCGATTAAGGCGGCCACGCAGCACCAGTCTTGCTGCACATGATAACCGCTTTTCCATTTAACTCTCTAAGAGTTAACCAATATTATCAGTCTTTCATCAGTACTCTAGAGCAGTGGTTCCCAGCCTGGGGTCCACGGGATATTTCCCAAGTGGTCACAAGGTAATTTTGAGTAGTCTATACTGATTAACTAGTAAAAAAAATTCAGCTTCACTTACCTGATGGAAAACCCGCGAGGAATCCTTTTCCTGTCAACCATCTCATACTCAACATACAGTATCTTGAAGCAAAGCCAGATGAATTCCTGGACCGGATGGGACGCTACCCTATTATCAGCAAATTGGGTGACAGGATGTTTCCACAAGTCTCATCAACGGAACTCT
>JAGKTI010039236.1:0-10594 GCA_018397915.1 Birgus latro | reverse complement strand
TGTGTGTGTGTGTGTGTGTGTGTGTGTGTGTGTGTGTGTGTGTGTGTATTTGTGTGTGTGTGTGTGTGTGTGTTGTGTGTTTGTCATGTTGAACTATTGATTTATATTCAGGATTCATTTTTTGTCTGTTTCAGACTTCAAGCACATTTTTCTTTGTAGTTAGTTTCTTTCCTTCGTCTGCCACCTGGTTGCCTTCTTGGTTTTTCTCTAATCTGGTCAATTCAAATGAAAATTAAAGATACCAATAAGTCTTACACTGCAAGACAGACCAAACCTCAGTTGAAATATACATGTCTCTCAGCTTCTCTATCCCTCAAAAAGGGGATTAGTGAATTGCACGAGAAGGGCTAATGCAGCCTGTATGCAACTGGTTAACATCCACTTGAACCTGTGGCAAAAATATAATAATTCTGTAATAAGTTTTCAGAGTCAGATAATGGCAGGAGATGGGGGGGGGGAAGCTGGATATGCTGGACAAGACTATGGGGGAACATGAATATGTTAACCAAGGCTAAGGGTGCCATGACCCAAAAAAAAGTTGAGAACTGCTGGGTATATTGACCACTTGGCATCAAAGCATTAAGTGAGGTACTAAAGGGATTAATGAAGGGTAAATCCTAATTCTTAAGTTTGAAAAATATCTACAAAAGCTGATATCAATAATTGGGAGGATGCAAATCATACTGAAGGAGTTAAGCTTCCAGTCCACGGAAACCATCAGCTGTATCATCGATAACCCTACCACAGGGGCTTCTTAAAAAGATGCATGTTATCTTATGATCTGACCAGAAGATACCTGAGAGCTTTAAGTTGAAGTGGCCAGACTTCTACAGTCCATCTGGCTTACCTCCACCACAGTTAAGAGCCACAAAAACAAACACAACATGCAGAAATTTAGCCACCTGAGCCAGCCTCCTAACAAGTGCAGTTGCCTCCTCTAATGTTGTTATCAATGACTGACTCTCCACAGTTTCCCCACCACCCAGCTTCCCTGTAATGGTGGTTAGGTCCGGTCCAGAGAAGTCCTCGGTTATTTGGCCAGCAGAAGGTCGAGTGATGATTTCTATTGCCTGTGCAACTAGAAGAGCACCTTGTTGTAAGAGTGCCAGGTTGCACAGTGTTTGGGGATCTGCATCAAATACAGACTGAAAAAGGAAAAAAAAAAATTACAGTACAGAATTAGTCTATGAAACAGAACTTCAAATATAGTGAAACCTCACTATAACGAACTAAATAGGGCCCAAGCCATTCTGAAAAAAGCAAAATTCTGAAAAAAGCAGCATCCGGACTTCGCCCATCACCTAACCGTATGCTGCTCCATGAGGAACGTATGAGGCTAGGCAAGATGGTCCTGACATTTATGATGAGAGTGACCAGCCTCACTCATCCTTGAGTGGCATTACATGAAATATAAAACCCAACCACCCCTTGAACCTGCACTGGCTAAATCCAATTGGGGCGCCTTAATTACTCATTAAACCACCAGGCACCATAATTTGGTTATATGGTTAACATCCAGCATAGTAAATAGTTTCTTGGTGTACAGGAAACCATTTGGCTTGTAACTCAGTGTAGAGTCACCCATAGGCAGAAGGATGAGGAATGAATGATGGAAAGAAAGACAGAAGAGGGAGTGTAAAGTCACCCATAGGCAAAAGGAAGAGGAAAGAATGAAGGAAAGAAAGACAGAAGAGGATGGAAGAGATGAAAGGACAGACACCCAGAGCAGCACTACATCAAGTGAGTGGATGGTAAGCATCCCCACCTACCAGGATAAAATACTAATAATAAAATAACCATTCATCATCCTCATCCTCATCCAGACCTTCTTTCCCACCCTAGGGAAGGGTGAGGAGTAGCAATGTCCAGACAGCCCAAATATGCCCAATCTAATGGGCCATGCTTCCATTCACTCACCATTCAAGCCCCTGGAATCCTGGCTCTGTCTGATATGCCAAAAACATTCATCCCGTTCTTTAGCTTCACATAAACGTATCCAACAGGGTCATTCCAGACGCTGTTACATTTAAAAGGGGTACCAAATCCCTGACCATGCGCTTCTCCTCACAATATTCATATAGACAGCTTGTTCCCATGTCAGACCCCTAGCCTCACCAGCTTCCAAACCTCACTTCCTCACACACTCATCCACCTTCTCCTTGGCCTACCTCGCCTTCTCCCTCCTTCAAATTCACTCAGATATACCTTTTCACCACTCTATTGTTATCCATTCTCTCCACATGACAATACCATTTCAGTACACTCTCTTCAATTCTGGTGTCCATAGATGTCCTCACTCCACCTCTCTCATGAATCACATTATTTATACTCTATTTTTTTCCAGCTGATGATCCACTTTCGTGGATGTGGCATCTGCACACTCCTGCCACGTGATTGGTTGGTTTCAATTTCATACCTGAAGTATCATATTTACAAAAAAAGAATTGTACCTTATATTCCAATTCTCATAAATGCTGTTTTGCATTGTCATTGTATCCCAATTATGTAACTTTTACAATATTATGTACTTCACTTAATTAACTTACAAGTTGACGGTAATATGTATTAATATATTAATGACAGTATTTTCTGTTGTTGGTACGACAGAGGGCGTGACCGAACGATATGCAGATATTATATAGGCATTAGCAGATATCTCATAAACAATGTAGAGGATGTAGTGTCTGATTTCACATGATATCTGTACACAGTCTGCTGTCCCAGACTATTAAGAATCTTAACATACGATGTTTCTCAAAATATCCTCATAGTCCAAACAACCAAGAAACTCATGATGTATTCAAACACGTGGAAGCCCACAGGAGATTGATCAGACACTACTACCTTACCAAACATCCTCTCCTACCTGTATATAATGGCAAAGAGAAGCCCCTCACATCAGAAAGCGGGTAGATACTGCCCAAGAGCACAATTAGGGCAGAGTAAGGAGAAATGGGGTAAATAATGCCCGAGAGCACAATTACGGCAGAGTAAGGAGAAAGGGGAGACTGGCCGTCATGCTAAGCTCGTTTGTAAATCACTACCAAGATAATTGTGCAATAAAACTCAGTAACCCAAGAGTGCTGCAACTCACCTCGTTGATAATATGACTCACGACTTATTCTGTCTATCTATCTATCTACTGCCAGACGCCTCAATCTGCACGAGGTGGCCACAAACAAATTGCCTCCATGTCGCTCTGTCCCCCACCATTTCACTTCCCTGCTCCCAACTCACACCCCCCTCTCTCATTTACCTCTCCACTCCATCCCTCCATTTCATCCTCGGCCTCCCCCTCCCTCTCCCCCACTCCACCTCACTCACATACACTCTCTTCGTCAGTCTTTCACTCTCCATCCTCTCCACATGCCCAAACCACCTTAATGTGTTTCTCCTAACGCTTCCTATCACGTCCACATCCACACCACAACGGTCCTTCACTTCCTCATTTGTTAGTCTGTCTCTCCATGTGACTCCACATGCTCCTCTCAAATAACTCATTTCCACTGCTCTCACTTTACTTCCGTCCCTCCAACAGGGCCCAAGCTTCACTTCCATATGTTTGAGTTGGTATCACAATACTGTCGTGTAGCTTTTCACTTCCATGCTCACTTCCCTGTTTCTTATCACTGCTTTCAAGGAACCTGCAATCTTCATTCCCTGCTGCACCCTTTCAAACACTTCACCCTCCAGACTTCCATCCTTGCTCATCACACTACCCAAGTACTTAAATGCACTCACATTCTCCATATCCTCCCCATCCAATCTCACTGTACATTCACTGACTTCACTTCTCTCAAAGACCATCACTTTACTCTTCCCTACATTCATCTTTAGATTCCACTTCTTACACACTCTCCCAAACTCATCTACCAAGCCTTGTAGCTCCCCTTCGTCTTCACTCAACAACATTTACAAAGAGAGTGACCAGCCTTCCTCAACCCTGAGTGGCATTATGTGAGCAATAAACCCAAACCACCCCTTGGATATAAACCTACACAGCCTCAATCCGACTGGAGCATCTTTATTACCCACTAAACCACCAGGCGCCATAATTTGGTTATATGGTTATCACCCAGAGTAGTAAATGGGTTCCTGGTGTACAGGAAACAATTTGGTTTGTCACTCAGTGTAGAGTTACCCACAGGCAGAAGGAAGGAGAAAGAAAGAAGAAATGAAAGCCAAAAGGAGGCAGTGTAAAGTCACTCATAGGCAGAAGAAAGAGGAAAGAGTGAAGGAAAGAAAGACAGAAAAGGAAGGATGGAAGAGGGAAAAGGGCAGACACCCAAAGCAGAGCTACATTGAGTGAATGGATGGTGAGTGCCCCCACATAATAATTATAATAATTAATAATAATAATCTATCTATCTATCTATTGCCAGAAGCCATAATGCCGTAAGGGGTGGCCATTTGACTTTGAGTTATTTGTTTTACAGGAGGGGGCACTAACCCTCCACCAACCCACTTGTTGACACGTAGGGAGCACGTATGGTTTGGTTATATGGTTACCACCCAGCGTTGTAAATGGTTTCTTGGCTTACAGGAAACCATTTCGCTTGTCACTCAATGTAAAGCCACCTGTAAAGGAAAGAAAAGCAATAGGAAATGACAGGAAAGATGGGAGAAATAGGAAGAAAGGAGGGCAGGCACAGAAAAAGAATGATAAAGGCTAAGGAAGAAGTAGGCAGCACTACATCAAGTGAGTGGATAATGGTCACCACCACCTACCACTGATGATAATAATAATAATTACAATAAAACAACAAAAACATGATTACCTGGTACAGCGTGCCATACTGAGAGGCCAGGTTATTGAAGTCCCGTGCACTCTTAGCCAGCTGCTGTGAGACTCTGCCACACCTGAGGAGGTCATCCCGGGCTGAGGTGGCAAGGGAGGCTGCAATGGCGGGGGGCGGAGCTGTGCGTAGGGACAGGCACGCGTGCAGAAGCTGAGCGTGACACATGAATGTTTCTGCTCGCAGACGAACGTACTCTTGGCAGAACGTCATTGGTTGACTGGCTGTGCTGGCTGCCTGTAGATATGTGAAGTGTCAATATGGAGATAAGGGTGGAAGGAAAGGAGAAAGGAATGAAGGATGGAGGAAATGGAAGACGGGAAAGGCATGGAGGAACCGAGTGTGATACAATGACTAATGTATTCCTGGCAATACAGTACTGGTATACCCCAGTTTAATGATGCCATTCGTTAGGTAAAAACCCATCGTTAGGCAGGGTGTCATATATCAGGGTAGTTATAACATGTAAAGTAATGAGATGGGTTTTTCAGTCTTGGGTTCCCCCCCCCCAGCCAAGTCCAAAACCCACCCACATGAGCCCCAAAACAAATTTAAAGCCAATCTAAACGGCCTAATGGCTGTTAATGAAGCTAACCCTAGCCTAACACCTTTAAATAACTCACTAAGACCAACAAATAAAATCTGTAAATTGTCAAATATAAGTCTGGAAAAAATTAAGCTTAGTAAACTGTACCCCAAAATGAGTGTTCACCCCACCTATGGCTAAGTCCAAAACAGTTTATAAATCAACCTAAACATACAATTTTAGTCTAAAATATCATCAAAATTGGAAAAAAAAATAAAAATCCATCATTAAACTGGGGTTTGGCCAACATTACGCAGGGTACGGTGGTATTTCTACCCCCATCCCTAAGCCGGGGTATCGCATCTAGAGGTATCGTATATCGAGGTATACCTGTATGTCATAGGTTAATTGTTTGTACTGTCTGCCTATACACATACGAGGTCTGTCCAAAAACAAAAAAAACTTTTTAAATAGTGCACTAACTAGCAGGTGTAGCATGATCATGATGAGAGGGCTGTGTAGCAGGGACTTTGAGCTCTAACCTAAGACTAGCTGCATTACACCATGTCACTTACTCACTGAGGTACATGCACTTGAGTAAGTGAGTGTTTAATGCACTTGGCAATTTGTTGCAAGGCGAACAATGAAAGATCTTGATGAGTGATGTGGTTGTGTGAAATTCTGTTTCAAATAGGGAAAAACACTTATGGAGATTTTTCAAATGTTGCAACAGACTTATGAGGAGGATTTTTTGTGCCATACAATGTCGCAAGTGATTCAAGCGGTTCAAATTGGCAAGAACATCCACCAAAGATGATCCCAAATTTGGACAGTCTTCCATGTCAACAGATGATGATCACATTAAAAAAGTGCATGCTGTGATCCGTGAAAATCGTCGTCTGACTGTCTGTGAACTTGCCGAAGAAGTAGGCATCTGTAAAGGTTCATGTCGAATTATTCTAAATGAGAAACTGAAAATGCATCGTGTTGCCACAAAATTTTTGCTGCATCTACTACTGATGTGCATAAAGAAAACTGTGTCCCAGTCAGTCAGGAGCTGCTTGATTGTTTGAATGCTGGTGAAAACTTTCTGAAAAATGTCCTAACAGGTGAAAAACATGGGTGTACGGCTACAATGTCAAAATAAAAAGGCAGTCATCACAGTGGGATGGAACATCATCATCTATCTATCTATTGCCAGACGCCTTAATCCCGAAAGGGGTGGCCACAAACAAATTGCCTCCATGTCACCCTGTCCACTGCCATTTCACTGCCCTGCTCCCAGCTCACACCCCCCTCTCTCATATACCTCTCCACTCCATCCCTCCATCTCATCCTTGGCCTCCCCCTCCCTCTTCCCCCCTCCACCTCACTCACATACACTCTCCTCGTCAGTCTTTCATTCTCCATTCTCTCCACATGCCCAAACCACTTTAATGTGTTTCTCCTAACGCTTCCTATCACATCCACATCCACACCACAATGCTCCTTCACTTCCTCATTTGTCAGTCTGTCTCTCCATGTGACTCCACATGCTCCTCTCAAATAACTCATTTCCACTGCTCTCCCTCTTGACTTCCATCCCTCCAACAGGGTCCAAGCTTCACTTCCATATGTTAGAGTTGGTACCACAATACTGTCATGTAGCAACTTTTTCACTTCCATGCTCACTTCCCTGTTTCTTATCACTGCTTTCAAGGAACCAGTAATCTTCCTTCCCTGATGCACCCTTTCAAGCACTTCACCCTCCAGACTTCCATCCTTACTCATCACACTACCCAAGTACTTAAATTCACTCACATTCTCCATATCCTCCCCATCCAATCTCACTGTACATTCACTGACTTCACTTCTCTCGAAGACCATCACTTTACTCTTCCCTACAATCACCATTAGATTCCGCTTCTTACACACTCTCCCAAACTCATCTACCAAGCCTTGTAGCTCTCCTTCGTCTTCACTCAACAACACAGTATCATCTGCAAACAACAGTACAGGGAGTTTCCAAACACTGCCCTCTCTCACTAGGGCTGCTCCAACATCCATTGCCTGAACTTGTATCTCTTTTATAACTCCATCCATGTACAGATTGAACAACCATGGAGACATGACACATCCTTGTTTCAATCCAACCTTCAAATGGAAAAATTCACTCAGTTTGCCATCCACACGCACTGCGACCTTAGCACCCTCATACATACTCTTCACTGCCTTCAACAACTTCCTATCTACTCCATATATTTTTAATACTTTCCACAATCCTTGTCTATCCACCCTGTCATATACTTCCTCCAAATCCATGAAGGCTGCATACAACTTCTTTCCCTTCTCTAGAAACTTTTCCACAAAAGATCTAAGAATGAATATCTGGTCTACACAACCCCTTCCCTCTACACAACCCCTTCCCTTCCTAAAACCTCACTGCTCTTCTCCAACTAATTCCTCTGTTATTTCCTTAACTCTGTCAATCTGTCAAAAAGTATCCTACCATAACTTTTCCTATTACACTAAGAAGGCAAATGCCTCTATGATTACCACACACTTCTTTTTCCCCTTTTCCTTTGTACAGGGGAATAATTATACCTGACTTCCAATCCTCTGGGACTCTGCCTTCCTCCCAGGCCAGTCTGCACACCTTCCACATCCATTCTATTACTATCTCTCCCCCATGCTTCAGCATTTCACCACACACTCCATCAATCCCTGGGGCTTTCCCCAGGGAAATTTTAACTTTCTTCACTGCTTCCACAACTTCCATCCTACTGATTCCTTCCTCTCTTCTCACAACCCTCCTTCTCCCAGCCATTCCCCAGCCACTTATACTTGCATTACTTTCATTCTCTATGTTCAACAATTCAATAAAGTGTTCTCTCCATCTGTTCACTTTTCCTCCCTTCTCCGCTAGTAATCTATCATTTTTATCTTTCACACCCCAACTAGCTTCACTGGCACCCTGTCTAACTCTCTTTACCTCTTTCCAGAACATTTTCTTCCATTCCCTCCACTTTACACTCAAATTCTTTCCAAATTCATCATCCACTCTCTTCTTACTCTCTCTTGCTAATCTTTTCACCTCTCTCCTCCTCTCTACATATAACTCTCTCTTCCGTCTCTCAACTTCTTCGATGCCCCTGTTCCTCATCCACTATATGCTTTCTTCTTTTGTGCCACAGCCTCTCTCACCTCTTCAGTCCACCATGCTGTTCCCTGAACTCCCTTTTGTCTTCTCTTCATCCCCACACACCACCTCACATGCTGCACAGATTTCTTTTGTGAATATCTTGCACACACCTTCCACATCCCCCATCTGCTCCAATCTATATTTACCCAATCGCTCCTCCACTTCCCTTCTATATTCAGCCTTTATTCCATCCTCTTGTAACTTTTCTACCCTCCTTGTAAGAACTACTTCCTCCTGTCCTTCCCTTCTTCTCTTTCTTCATTTTGTTTGGACTCTGATTCCGATTGCCACCATGTGGTGGTCAGAAAGTCCACTCCCCCAATTTCTATATACTCTTGCATCCATTACACATCTTTTCATCCTTTCATCCACACACACATAGTCATTGCCTTCTGTTCATTCAGTTCACCATCCACCCTCCTCACCACTCGCCATTTATACCTATGGATCATTTTGTGCCTGAAGAGGGTATTAGCTATCACCAACCCCCTCCCAGCACAAATGTCCACTAAAGCAATGCCATTCTCATCCATCTCTGCAGGCACACCCCATTCACCAATCACTCCATCCACCTTTACATTTGCTACTTTTCCATTCATATCTCCAATCAGAAACACTCTCTCATTCCTTTCAAACTTTTCCAAGCACGCTTCCACATTTGTCCAGAACTCTTCTCTCACTCTACTTACACGATCTTGCGTTGGTGCATACACACACACAATCACCCACATTTGTAGTCCAACTTTCACTCTTACCCACACAATCCTTGACCCAACTGATCCATACTCTCTTATATTCTCCTTCCATCAGTTACTCACAGCAATACACATTCCATCTTTTGCCCTCTCATTCTCACCTACTCCCACACATATACCCCATTTATACTCCCATTCTCTCACCTCTCCATTTAGTTTCAGTTAGTCCACATATATCCACTTTCGCACCCTCAAGCACCTGTACAATCTCTCTATCTTTCACCTCTTCATTCATACCACAAAATAGGATGCCAGTGTTCCTCATATGTGAAGGCAATGTCTACTGTCTTTTTTCATTAGAAGGGAAATGTTCATCAAAAGTTTGTTCCACATGATCAGTCAATAAAGAGTTTCACCTGGAGGTCCTGAAGTGTTTAAGGGAGGCAGTGGAAAGGAAGATGCCTGAGGCATGGGCAAATTCTGCACCATGACAATGTACTTGCTCACATGTCTCTCCTTGTCTGTGACATTTTGGTGAAGCACGTGATGACTATCGTCCCCCAACCACTCTACTCTCCGGATATGACCCCTGCGGACTATTTTTTGTTCTCAACGTTGATATCCACCCTAAGAGGTTGCCTATTTCAGACAACAGAGGAGACAGAAGAAAATTTGCCAAGTGTACTAAACATACGTTCCATAAAGCACACGTACCTTGATGATTAAGTGACGTGGTATGATGCTGCTAGTGTCAGACTAAGTGACGAGGCATGATGCTGCTAGTGTCAGACTAAGTGACATGGCATGATGCTGCTAGTGTCATACTAAAGCTCAAAGTCACCGCTACACAATGCTCCTGTCGCGATCATGCTGTGCTGGCTAGTTGGTGTACTGTTTTAAAAGTTCTGTTTCTTTGTGGACAGACATCATACCAGAACATCTTTTTAAGTAAGTGTTTATATTAGTTCCAAGGATATACTGGAAAGCCCTCATTTTATGACAAGAATGTGTTTGAAAGAAAATCCAGCATATAAAGATTCACTGCAAAGTAAATTCTCTCGCACCCAGCATAAAACTGCCAAGGAGGTGCCTTTAGTTGTACTATGGCTAGTGACATAATGCCCTTCCCAATTACCCCCCCTCCCCCCCCTATAAAACTCTATAACTGTACTGCACAACTGTTCAAAGAAAAACAGCCTGGAATACTGTAATAACCATGATAAAATGTCACTGTAGTGATGAAACAGTCTGACCCAGTCAGTCTAGCATTGCAGTTCCAACAAAAATGTACATATAACGTACACAAACCCTTATATTAACAAACTGTACTTCACTTAAACATACTTCACTAAGTCTTGACATAAGAGATGATGTTACACATATATTTAGCAGTCAG
>JAGKTI010039235.1:0-10594 GCA_018397915.1 Birgus latro | reverse complement strand
TAATTATATAACACTTCTAATTACACTTCATCATCATCATCCTTACCTGCTTTCTCACCCTAGGACAGGGTGAGGAGTAGCAATGTTCTGCAGGCAGCCAAAATTATACTTAAGAACCTAATTACACTTAACATTATTACTGCATAAATATTCTTAATTACACCAAGTAGTCATAAATAAATACAACTACACGAACAATACGTATAGTTAAATATATCTTCTATGCCGATTAACATTCATACATAACATTTCTTCTTTACCCTGTTCACTTTACCTTGGCCTAAAATTGTCATCTCTCCGGCTTGAATGCTGAGCTATGCCAAGAGATTAACGCTAGAATATGGTACTAGTCATGAAGAAGTGCTGTGGGAAGCATGTAAAGGCGTGGCATTGTCTTTTTGTGCCACTCAACTCCTAGGTATAAGTAGCAAATGGACGGAAGTTTGGGCCAAGTTAAAATGAATGTACTATAATTACACTAAACATCAGTCGTGCGTCAATATTTCCTCTATGCCAGACAGCACTTACTCGTACACAGGGTTCCCACCGCCTCTGGAAAACCTGGAAAAAAAAAAGGAAGTCAGGGATAAGTTGGAATTTTGTAATTTTTGAAAATATCATGGAGAAATCAGGGAAATTTTTGGTGAAAATTGAGGTTTATGCTATGGTGCGCTTTTTATTATTTTTTTTCTATGTGTACAAGTTAAGATTACTTGTAAACTGAATGGCTTTGGCAGCTTCACTCCTCAGTAATGAACAGATCAGGGTGATTTTTACTAATCAGTTTGAATCTTAGTTGTAAACGGACAGACCAAAGAGGATGTTTGGCTGAAAGGGTTTGGCATCCCTTGCCTCTAGAGCTGGTACAAATTGAGATTATGGAAGCCATTCTAAATGCCTCCCAGTATCTCAGTGTAGGTTGGCTTGGTACACTAATATGTAAACAACTATAGATGTAAAAATTTACTCGAGTAATTGGAGGCCACATTGAAAAAGTGTACAGTTACGCTCGAATATTTACCTAGCAAAGTTATGAAAATATATACCTGGAATTTTGTGAGAATTACTGGAAAAGTCCGGGAAATTTTTGCTGACCAGAGAGTGGGAACCCTGCTTACGTAAACAATTCCTGTAACCACGCTAAGGAATACTCGTACAGAATATTTTTTTTCTTTGAATTACATTGTATCTATAGCTAGACGCCTTAATCCCGTAAGAAGTGACACAAACAAATCGCCTACATGTCGCCATGTCTCCTTCCATTTTGCTCCCCCCCACCTACCCCACTCGTTCACACTCCGCATTAGTCGCACTTCTTCCTTTCCACATGCCCAAACTACCTTTGTGTATTTCTCGTAACGCTTATCTCATCTATATCCACACCACAATGCTCCTTCACTTCCTGATCTGTTATTGTCTCCATGTAACTCCACATGCTTCTCTCAAATAACTCATTTCCACTGCTTTCACTCATGGCTTGTTTCTTTCCGACAAGGTGGTAGGTTCGCTTCCTACATTAGAGTTCATGCAGTGACCTTTTTACTTCCGTGCTTCCTTCCCTGTTTCTTACCAGTGCTTTCAAAGAATGAGCAACTTTTCTTCCCTTCTGTTTTCTTTCAAGCACTTCATCGTCTAAACTTTCATCCATCCTTGCTCATGACGCTACCCAAGTATTTAAATGTACTCACATTTTCCATTTTCTCATCACCAACCTTACTGTGTATTAAACTCGAAGACCATAACTTTACCCTTCCCAATATTCACGTTTAGATTTCGTTTCTTACACGCACTCCCATACTTATTCGCCAAGCCTTGCAGTTCCCCTTCGTCTTTTACTACAGTGCAATCTTCAAACAACAGAACAAGAAGTTCGCAAATGCTGCTCCCTTTCATTAGGGCAGCTCCAACATTCCTACATTGTATCTGTTTTGCAACTACATCCATATACAGATTGAACAACTGTGGAAACATGACACACCCCTGTTTCAATCCAACATTCAGATTGAAAGAATTCACTCATTTCACTATCCACACTCACATGCATAGCCTTAGCACATTCATACATACTTTTCGCTTCATTCAGCTGCTTCCCATTTACTCCATATATTCATATTTTCCACGTTCCTTCATATGCTTTCTCTACGTCCATGAATGGCGCATAAAACTTCTTCGCCGTCTGTGGAAGCTTTGCCACCAAAGTCCTTAGGATGAATATCTGTTCTGTACAACCAGTTCCTTTCTTGAAACCTCCTGGTTCTTCTCCAATAAGTTCCTCTTTTATTTTCCTAAGTTTATCAATAACTATCTAGCCATATACATTTCCATTTACACTAAGACAAATGCACCTGTGATTACCACATACTTCTTTTTCCCGTTTTCCATTGTACAGGGGAATGATTGTACCTACTTCCAATCCCCTGGAACTCATCTTTCCTGCAGGCCAATCTGCATATCCTCCATATCCATTTACTACTATTTCTCCTCCGTGTGTCTGCATTTCACCACACACTCCAATTCCTGGGGCTTTCCCCACTAGAAGACACTTGTACATAGCGATTTCTCCTAACTTCACAAATCAACGCTTAAAAATTTTAGTGAAAGGAGAGACTGGCATAGAAGAAGGAAAACAAAATAAACGAAAGCATGAGGTGAAGTGAGGAAAAAGAAGAATGGGAAAAGGATTGATAGTAACCGTGAACTGAAAGGATTAGTAGGGCGAGAGAGAGCTGTGTGTGTGGAGGAAAGGACAACAAGGTTTGCATAGGGAGATAGTGTGTTGATTGAGACTGAGCAAGAATTTGTTGAGTGAAATAAGGTTTTATGGATTGTTTGGGATATGGGGCAAAGGACGTGGTTAGGAGTGAGAATAATGACAGGAAGCATGACAAGTTTTTGCACGGTTGTTGGAATGGAATGGACTGTTGACAATTTTGTATTGAATGAGGACTTGTTGGGGCACTAGAGAAGTTGTTATGCCAGGAGATAAAGCGACTAGAATAATTGATGTCAGGAGAGAGACTAAAATGACTGAAATTGATGTCAGGTGAAGGAGAGGATGAAATGATTAGAGAGGTGCTGCAGTTATTAAAATTTGTCCACAGACTGGAATGATTGATAGTGATATGTCGAGAGAGTGAGAGAGAGAGATAGACTAGAATGATTGAGATTGATGTGTCAGGAGGAAGAGAAAGATCAGAATGATTGAAGTTAATGTGTCAGGAGAGAGAGAAAGACTAGATTGATTGAGTTTAAGGTGTCAGGAGGAAGAGAAAGACTTGAATGATTGAAATTAATGTGTCAGGAGGAAGAGAAAGATTAGAATGATTGAAATTTATGTGTCAGGAGGAAGGGAAAGATTAGAATGATTGAGATTGAGGTGTCATGTGGGAGAGAAGACTAGAATGATTGAAATTTATGTGTCAGGAGAAAGACCAGAGTGATTGAAATGGAGGAGAGAGAAAGACGAGAGTTATGGAAATTGATGTGTCAGCAGATAGAGAAAGAAGAATGATTGAAAGAGATGTCAGGAGAGAGAGAGACTAGGTTGATTGATGTGTGATATGAAAGAGGGAGGCTAGAGTGATTGATGTTAATGTCAGAAGAGATTGGAATGACTGGTTAGGAGATAATAGGGAGGGATTAATTGGAGAGAGGATTGGAGATAATTGGGAGGGATTAATTGGGGAGATGACTTGAGATAATTGGGAGGGATTAATTGGAGAGAGATGATAGGAGATAATAGGATGGGATTAACTGGAGAAAGATGATAGAAGATAATAGGGAGAGATTAATTGGAGAAAGATGATAGGGAGGGATTAATAGGAGAAATGATATATGATAGGGAGGAATTAATTGTAGAAAGATTGTTTCGTTTTCGTTTCGTTTCGTTTTTGAAGGCTCCAACATGCTTGCATTTGTCGGAGTTGGTCACCTAATTGCGGCTCTCCACGCTGCTCGATCTCTGGCAGCCTTCCTATTCAGTCCCTTAACCCTTAAGTCACATTTAATGACCTCTTCCCATGTCTTACTCGGTCTACCCCTCCCAACCCCTCCCCCAATTATCCTCTGCACCCAATTATCATCCCCTATCCTCTCCACATGTCGAAACCACCTCAGCCTACCTCTCCTCATCACAACACCAATACACTCCAGTCCCATCCTACCTCTCAACTCTTCTATCGTAAACCCAGCCCCCCCTGGCCTTGGACGCAGGGACGCACTGCACATCCACTTAATCGTTGTCATTTCTGTACGTTTAAACCTGCAAATATCCTACTATTTTACTGCCCAGGTCTCGCTACCATACAGCATCACATTCCTAGCACATGCTGCATACAAAGATCCCTTAGCATGTAAGGAGAGTCCTCTCAATGTCAAGAGAGGCAACAGCTCCCTGAACTTCTTCCAACCACTTCTCACTCTCGCAACCGAGCTAACTCCAGCCCCACCTGCGGCACATAACATGTCTCCCAGATAACAAAACTCCTCCACACACTCAAGAGACTCACCTGCAAGTTCAACCCTCTCACGCCTAACAATCTCCACCTGCTCTCCCCGACACACTGCACACATGAAATTACCATTATCTCGTAGTCTACCTCTAATACCACTACATCTCTTGTGCACCCATCTATCACAAACTCTGCACAAGATGGAATTACTTCCCACACCCATGTGGCAAACTGCACATGGCCACTCTCCCTCTCCTCTGATTGTACCGGCACCAACCCTAGATATCATCACTTTTGTTTTTATATGCATTTACCCTTAAGCCCTTGTACCCCATACCATCTCTCCACTTCTTAAATCTTTCCTCAGCCTCCCCTTCATTCTCAGCAATCAACACTAAATCATCAGCATACAACATCTCCCATGGGAGTCCATCTCTGAAGTCACGTGAGAGGGCTTCAAGCATCATGATAAACAACAAGGGACTCAAAACTGACCCCTGATGCACACCAACATTCACGGGAAACTCATCACTCAAAATTCCATTCACTCTTACCTGGGTGCGAGCACCCACGTACATGGCCATAACCACCCTAACCAGCCACTCTTCCAACCCCAGCTTTCTCATTGCCCACTTCACCACCTCTCTAGGGTCTCTGTCAAAGGCCTTTTCCAAATCAACAAAAACAAAATACAATTCCCTTTTCTTGCCAATATAATTTTCCTGAAGCTGTCGAACAATGAATTTGGAATCAGTGGTCCCCCTGCCTGGCATAAACCCGAACTGCATCTCATTGATATTCACTCTTTCTCTAATCATACCTTCTAGAACTCTCTCCATTACTTTCATTATATGATCTAAGAGCTTTATACCTCTGTAATTTCCCCTTTCCAGGGCATCACCCTTCCCTTTGTACACATTTACAATTACACTCTTCAGCCAATCATCTGGGACCACACACTCATATATAATCATATTTATCAGGTCAGTGACTAACCTCACCCCAATATCGCCTGAGGCCTTCAACATTTCAGCAGTCAACCCAGACACACCTGCCACCTTCCCCACTCTCATCCTGCCTATTGCCTCACTCACAGTAGCAGCGTCAATCAAAGGCCAAGGCCCAAACACCGGATCAGCTGGCTCCAAACCTTCCCTATCCCAATCAAACTCCTCATTCAACAGCCGGCTATAATGCTCTCTCCATGCATCTTTAATATCCTCACTGTTCACCACTACCCTTCCTTCATCATTCTTCACACACTGCTCGCCTACAATGTCCCGATTATCTCTCTTCACCTGATTTGCCACCCTATAAACCATATTTTTCCTTCCTTCATGATTTAGATTATCAAGTAAAAGTCTCTGTGACTCAGACTTCGCCCTGTATACCTATCCTCTAGCCCTGCGCTTGGCAGCCAAGTACTCCTCCCTGTTACCACCCTTCTTCCATTCCCGAAAAGCCTTCTTTTCTCCTTAACTGCAGCTTATACACCCTCATCCCACCACCAAGTTACTTTATGTCTTGGTGGGCCTCTTGTCCAACCGCATATTGCATCGGTAACTCTCAAGAGGTTGTTCTTAAGGGCTGTATACTGTTCATTAACGTCTCTATCTACGGCTTCCTGTTAAGCCACCACTCTCCTCGTCTCACTATGAGATAATAGGGAGGGATTAACTGGAGAAAGATGATAGTAGATAATAGGGAGGGATTAATTGGAGAAATGATAGGAGATGATTGGGAGGGATTAATTGGAGAAAGATGATAGGAGATAATAGGGAGGGATTAAATATGATAGGAGATAATAGGGAGGGATTAAAGGTGATAGGAGGTAATAGGGAGGGATTATAGGTGATAGGAGATAGTAGGGAGGGATTAATTGGAGAAAGATGAACGATAGGTTGGAAGAGAGAACCAGGTATGGATTGTATACTGTATAGTATAAATAGAGAACTGAAAGATGGCTGAGGAGTGCACCTTAATAGGGTGCAAAACCAAGGTAGGAGGGGCGAGTTGGGTTCAGTTGGTGCTGCTGTGGGGTGAAAGTTCTTGGGTTGGGGATCAGCAGGTTGGAGTGGGTTCTCGATTGTCCGCATGATTGGAAGGGGTTTTTCTGAGTACCGTGTAACCATTCGGGATAAATGGAAAATGTTTGACTCTGCCCCCGTGGAACCTGTGAGGTGGAAACCCCCTGGGTTGCTCGCTCCACTTTCCTGCTGCGATCCACCCTGAACTGATTTCCCAGTTGTTCTACTTCCTTTCTTGGGGGTTTATCCCCAAGAAGGGCCCCAATGATTTCCCCCCTCCCTGCGTCAGGTACATCCTGATGTAGGTTCCTTTACTCTAGGTTTACCCTGAAGTAAAGTTCCCTCAGCAGGTTATCTGATTGTTTAGTCTAGGGAAATAGAATTTTGAGGATAGAGGAAGGGTGTGGAAGGTAGAGAGGATTGGTTGGTCTGATGAACGAATAATTGTTTAGAAGCAAGAGGAAGGTATAGTCATGAGAATGGAGAAGGAGAGGATGAACGATAGAGGTGATTGATTGAGAGAGGCTGTATAGGTTATAAGATGACGTTTGGACAGGAGGGAATGAAAGTTATAGTTATAAGTGAAGATTGAAATGACAGCTCAGGATAGATTCAAGAGAAGGATGCAAAGGAGATTTGGAGAATGAGATGATGCAGGAGTATTTGGTAGAGAGACAAGATGGGAAAACTGGTTGTGTTTGATGTACAGAAGGATTTGGCTGCATGAGATTAGGAGTTATGGACAAAATAAAAAGTCTGCAAGGTTTTGGTAGAACAGATTGTTTTGGGCAAAGCGTGAGTGAGAGGAAGAGAGAGCGAGAGATCTGTGTGATTTAAATCTTTGCAAACTGACATAAATTGCAAATTGTATGCATAATTTAACTGAAACTAAATGGAGAGGTAAGAGTGTGAGAGAATGGGAGCATGATTGGTGTATATGCGCGGGGCTAGGTAAGAATGGGACGGCAAAGTTAGTGTGTTTTGTGAGTAGCGGATGGAAGGAGAATATGAGAGTATGGATTTTTTATTTATTTTTTTCTTTTTTTTTTCTTTTTATGTGTCTGACTCTGGGCATAGGCTTTACAGCCTGCTATCAAGGCCCAGTCGTCCTACTACATACCATACACCTCTACATGTCACCACTTCGGCGCTTAACACCCACCGTCCATATTGAATACATGCTAGGGCTGTCTCATACAGGACTGGTGTATTGGTATTAGCGGGGTTATTTTTACGACATGTCGGCGGGTCTTCTGGTAGATCAGTAAAGGCTGATTTAATTAAATTCAAATCCTTAAACTGTGCCCTGCCCCAGCGAGTTGGCTCAAGGATTGTTTGGGAAGGACAGTAGAATGTAGTTCATACAAGGAGAGTGGAAAGGTTAGAAGAGAAAGGAAGAATGGCAGAATATAGGAGGGAAGTAGAGGACCTATTGGGTAAATATGGATTGGAGGATGTTGGGGACGTGGAGAGTGTGTGCAAGATATTCACAGAAGAAATCTGCAGCATGTGATGTGGTGTGTGGGGTGAAAAGAAGACGAAAGGGGGTGCAGGTAACAGGTTTGTGGAATGATGAGGTGAGAGGCTGTGGCATTAAAGAACAGAGTTCCCACCGCTTTTGGAAAAGTGAAAAGAAAAATTTCAGTCAAGGAAAAGTTGGGGAATTATGTAATTTTTAAAAATATCATGGAAAAGTCAGGGAAATTTTTGATGAAAGTTGAGGTTTATGCTGATGTCTTCAAAGAGTCAGTTTTGTTGCCAAAAGTTATTACTTAATTGTCATGTATATAGTCAGTTTTGTACCTTATGTCTTCAAAGAATCAGTTTTGTTGCAAGAAGGTATTGCTTATTAGTCATGTACAAAGCCAGTTTTGTACCTTATGTCTTTAAAGAGTCAGTTTTGTTGCAAGAAGGTATTGCTTATTAGTCATATGTAAAGTCAGTTTTGTACCTTATGTCTTCAAAGAGTCAGTTTTGTTGCAAGAAGTTATTACTTACTAGTCATATACAAAGTCAGTTTTGTCACCTACAAGTATCAGCAGGATTTATATCAGTATAATAATGGTTTTCAAGAGAAGTTGTCGATCTTGATTTCAATACTCAGCATCATAACTTAGTTTTTGTTCGTTTTTTATTATTTAAATAGTATGAAGTCTTTAAAAAAAGAAAAAGGTGGAGAAAGCCTTGTATCATTCTGGAGACCTTGTATCATTTTAGAGGAAATCAAGTATTCATAGCTGTAAAGGATATCTTTATTTTAATTCATCAGTCTCTCTACAGTTTTGGCATTGATACAAGGCTTGTTGGCATGGCTGGAAGGGGAGGTTTTACTCTTGGGTAATGTGGGAAATTAATGAAGTTCACTAATATGTAAACCACTATAGATGTAAAAATTTACCCAAGAGTAATTGGATGCCACATTAAAAAAAAGTAAAATTACACTTGAAAGTTTACTTTGCAGAGTATGAAAATATACCTGGAATTTTGTCAAAATATTTAGATAAGTCAGGGAAAAGTCATGGAAGTTTTTGCTGACCAGAGAGTGGGAACCCTGATAGAAGAAAGCGTTTAGTTTGTGGATGAGAAACAAGGCGTGGAAGAAGAAGAGAGACGGAGGAGAGAGTTATATGCAGTGAGGAAGAAGTGAAAAGATTAGTAAGAAGAGTGATTGAGGAATTTGGAAGGAACTTGAGTACAAAGTGGAGGGAATGTAAGAAAATGTTCTGGATGGAGGTAAAGAGAGTTAGACGGTGTAAGAGAAGTTAGTTGAGGAATGACAGATAAAAATGGTAGAATACTAGTGGAGAAGGAAGATGAATTGAGCAGATGAAGAGAACACTTTAAGGAATTATTGAACATGGAGAATGAAAGTAATGTGAGTATAAGTGGCTGGGAGAAGGAGGGATGTGAGAAGAGAGGAAGAAATCAGTAGGATGGAAGTTCTGGATGTAGTGAAGAAAGTTAAAATGCTGAAAGCCCCATGAAATGATGGAGTGTGTGGTGAAATGCTGAAGCATGGAGGAGAGATAGTAGTAGAATGGATTTGGAAGGTGTGCAGATTGGCCTGAGAGGAATGTAGGGTCCCAGAGGATTGGAAGTCAGGTTTAATTATTCCCCTGTACAGAGGAAAAGGGGAAAGGAAGTGTGGTAATCCTAGGGGCATTTGTCTTCTTAGTGTAATAGGAAAAAAATATGGTAGGATACTTAAAGAGAAATAAAATAACAAAGGAATTTGTTGGAGAAGAACTAGGAGATTTTCAGGATGGGAAGAGGTTGTGTAGATCAGATATTTTTTTTCATAGATCTCTGGTGGAAAGGTTTCTAAAGAAGGGAAAGGAGTTGTATGCAGCTATTATGGATTTGGAGAAAGCCTATGAACGGGTGGATAGACAAGGATTTTGGAATGTATTAAGAATATATGGAGCTGATGGGAAATTGTTTAATGCTGTGAAGAGTATGTATGAGGGTGCTAAGGCTGCAGTGCGTGTGAATAGTGGACTGAGTGAATTTTGCTATTTGAAGGTTTGATTAATAGAAGGATGTGTCATGTCTCCATTGTTGTTCAGTCTAGATATGGATGGGGTTATAAGAGATACAAGGTAGGGCAGTGGATGTTGGAGCGCCCCTAGTTAGAGAGGACAGTGTTTGGAAACTCTATGTATTGTTGTTTGAAGATGATATGGTGTTGTTAAGTGAAGATGAAGGGGAGCTGCAAGGCTTGGTGGATGAGTTTGGCAGAGTGTAAGATATGGAATCTAAAGGTGAGTGTTGGGAAGAGTAAAGTGATGGTCTTGGAGAGAATTGAAGTCAGTGAATGTACAGTGAGGTTGGATGAGGAGGAAATGGAGACTGTGAGTGCGTTTAAATACTTGGATAGTGTGATGAGTAAAGATGGAAGGTTAGAGGATGAAGTGCTTGAAAGGGTACAAGAAGGAAGAAAGATTGCTAGGTCTTTGAAAGCAGTGATAAGAAATGGTAGTGAGCATGGAAATGAAAAGCTACTACTTGACAGTATTGTCGTTCCAGTTCTAACGTATGGAATTGAAGCTTGTACCCTGTTGAAGAGACCGAAGTCAAGAGTTAGAGCAGTGGAAATGAGTTATTTGAGAGGAACAT
>JAGKTI010039234.1:0-10595 GCA_018397915.1 Birgus latro | reverse complement strand
TGTAGACAGTACTGAATGTTGGCAGCTTCTAGCAAGTAAGGATACTAGATCAGAGAGCAATCAGCCTGTCCAATCTCTAGCAAGTATCTGAAGCCAAAAACTCTCAAGCCAGAACAATTTCTCAAGTAGGTTGTTCAATAGTTTTAACTATCAACTGTCAGTCACATCCAAAAGTCATATATGAACCAATCGTCAATGCCATAACATGTAATTAGTAAGGGCACTTCCTGACCTATATTGCAACTTATGAATTATATACATATAAACCAGAACTTACGAGAAATTCATATCTTCAGCAATGAGTTCGATGAATCGTATTTCAGGGTCAAGTATAATGACTTTCTTGCCACCAGGAGTATCTGGGTCGTCGATCGTCTTGTTCTTGGTGGATGGATAGGACACGTACGTTACATTTATCCTGGGGCCATTAGCGAGCCTAAAATTTGAAAGACAGTATATATTACCCATACAATGAATACAATTATATTTCATGACCCTAAAGTATACCAAGCTGTGATATAGGTGTACTTTATCGAGACCAATTTCACTTTGTTAGTGCACTAATTGAAATTTGTAGGGAAGACCGGGTCTTGCTGCCACACGCCCAAGTTGAAAACACTATAGAAAGAGAGACTGACTGCTGCCATGTTGGAGCAGCAAATGGATACTTGCTGGACTCCACTCATGTTCATTCAAAGATTAATGATCACTGCTTGGAAACGCCACTAAACTACTGTTCAGATTTCACTGTACATTTATGAACATTTGTTATTCTATGCTTGCACAAGTGGTGCTTTCTTAATACATAAAGCTGAATAAAACTGATATTTTTATCTACGCCTCAGCTAGGCTTATTTCTAGGCATATAAAGATCAGTAACGATTTGTCAGACGATGCTAGATAGATTAACGCCGGCAATGTTTACCTATCTTGCCAGCGGTTTGTAAGATTGATAGAGTTTTGTTGTATTTAAAAGACTTCTGGTTATTCATAACTGTGGTTGTATTTAAAAGACTTCTGGTTATTCATAACTGTGGCGAAGTGGTTCCCATCGGCATATTATCTAGGCTTACCTCCCTATGTGGATTAGAAGAGAATTGTTTTTCTTTCAAATATATTCAGCGTAAAAATAATAATTAATTTGGGGAATGTCAGGTAAATAACATTATTCCATATATACTTACCTTACATCCCATCACTTTAATACTGCCGTGCTTATTTCAACAAAACACTCAGCTATATCACCAAGAAGAGCTATGCAGCACTCTCTCTCGGCTGAGCGGTCAGACAGGACGGATGGATGTCGGATGTAGCTCTGAGATAACAGTTGACAAACTATGGCCTAGCTAAGTATTTTGTAGTATTGGTCAAGCTTATGCCCTTGTTGCAAAATGAGTGAATGAGATAAAAATAACCTATATAAGTGGAGCGTTTTATGTAAAAAAAAAAAAAAAAAAAGTAATCAAATTGGTGACAAACACGCAACTAGTGACAGTAGCACCAAACAGCTGGCTGACTAGTGCTGACACAGCAAAAAACTCAAATGAACGAGAAACAATTGCATACTCAGACAAACTAGGAGAGATAAAAGTAAAGAGGATCCCGTCTGTCGTGACTTGTTGGATGTAGAATAGTTTAAAGATGTTAGCAGAAAGAGTTAAGAAGTTAGAGGAAGAATCTTAGAGATTAAAAGGGAAGTACAATATGTGAGTGGAAAACAACGAAGAATTAAAAAAAAAAAAAAAAGGAATGAAGAACTGACAGCAGAGGTGAACAAAAATGATGGCTGAAATACGTGAACTGTCAGCAGACGTAAGTGATTTGAAAAGCAGAATGAGAGAAATGAGTTGGAGTGGTGAATCACCAGCAAATGTTAAGCAAAGAGGAAAATGATGAAGTAATAAATCAGAAAAACAACATATTAGAAAAGAACAAAGTGTTTGAAGAATCGGTTAACGCAGTTTGGATAGTAAAGGACGAGGTGAAAACTACTTATGTTCATATTTTAAAGGATAAGGATGCAGTAAAGGGCAGACAAAGCACTAATCCAACAGAGTCTGAAAATGTAAACATCAGGCAGGAAGTTAAGGATAGAATTAGGAAATATCCAAAATTACGAGGGGAGACAGTTGACCGGAACAAATCAATAATAACAGTAGACAAGAAAGAAGAAGAAATAAAGAATAAAATAACAAGAGACAAAACTGAGATCAGCATTATCATGAAACTTTTAAGTAAAGTAATAGAAGGGGCAGTAGAATAAGATACTGAGGAATTTCACACAGTAGGAAAATATGAATGTAGAAAACACAGGCCAATAAAAGTAACATTCCTAAGCTCAAATATAATGGAATATGCAATGAGAAATGACAACAAAATATATGAACATCAAGAAATGAAGAACATATGGATAAGGAGATGCATAACCCAACATGTATACATGTCCTCCTGGGGCCGTTCAGGACTCATGTATACATGATCTAGTAATTTGCGCCCTTGTTTGAATACTCAGCTGGTTATTTCCACCACACTCACCCACTGGCAACCATACCCCACGCATCCCAGTCACGCTCCAGTTGCCTGCCAACCTCCATGATGGATAAACCTACTCAGACAGATATTCCTGTCTCCGGACCCTCTGGTGACTGCCCGCGACCGCCGACTTCAACACCAATGAAGTCGAAAGGCCCTAAGAGGAAAGGTCTAAGTGACAGTGCGATAGGGAGGAGTTAGACCTGCCATTATCGCCAATAGTGAGTGGGGAAAATGACTCCTCCTCTGAGGAAAATGATATGGCCTTGCTGAGCATGAAGAAGTATGCATTTAAGGAGGAGAGTGACCGTGAATTCTCCACTGTGCGGCAATATTTTCCCTCTGCATGATCATCAGCCTTTTCTGATGATGAAGGGTCAGATTTTGTTGATGATCCTTCAGAGGGTGATATACGCTCAGTGGAGAAGGTGGAAAGGGAGGAGGTGGAGGATTGCGGGAGGAGGAAACACCACAGGCTGTGGCACGCACCAGGTAGGCCGATGGTGGACCACGCCGGCCTGCCTCAACACGTGGCCCACCACGCTGGCATGCCTCACCACGTGGCTCACCATGCCAGCCTTCCTCACCATGTGCCTTATCATCACAACCCAGCATATCTGGTTATGTTGGTGCAGGTGCACGGCTCACCATGCCAGCCTGCCTCACCACGTGCCTTATCACCACAACATAGCATATCTGGTTGTGTTGGTGCAGGTGCACGCCGGCAGGCACGTGCCCGCCGACGCCTTTCGCCAATGCCATCACCACCACGATCACCGTCACCAGCATCATTGCCTGCCTCATCTAGTGGTGAGTCGGAGGAGTCGCCACCACGCCGCCATGCTAGGGGCCGCTAGGGGCCGTGGCAGGGCACGGGGCAGGCCATGTGCACGCCAGACTAGGCAGGAACCATTTTTTTTTTTTTATGTGTCCGACTCTGGGCATAGGCTTTACAGCCTGCTATCAAGGCCCAGCCGTCCTCCTACATACCATACACCTCTACCTAGGACTGGTAAGTTGGAAACTTTTACCTGTGTGGAAGGTACGGGATTTCAGCCCGAGGTACCTGTGTTTGATGACACAAACGTAGTTGTGCAGCCAGAATTTCCCTGTAACAGAGCTTCTTCTGCAGTGGACTTCTTCCTTGCTTTTTTCACTACAGCAGTGATTGAGTTCATTGTGAAAGAAGTGAATAGTTTCAGGAAAATCTGCTGCAATAGGGCTGAGACCTTGCTCCTGAGAGAGAGTGCGAATATGAAAGATTGGACTGTGACGAATGTTAGCGAAATGTATATTTGGCTAGCACTGACAATGTTGATGCCTCATATTCGGAAACACAATATACATGACTATTGGCTCACAGACGATATTGCTGCAACCCCCGTATTTCGTAAGTATATGCCACGGGACCGCTACGTTGACATCCTGCGTTACCTGCATTTCTCTACCAATATGGGCCCACATCCAAACGATAGGTTGTGGAAGATTCGCTCGATTCTGAAGATGATGAAGGAAAATTTTCGATCAATCTTTTTTTCAGGCCATTCCAGAAGGGGACATCTTGTCTTCATTCAATACATTCCCGCAAAGAGACATCATTTCAGAATCAAGTTCTTTGTATTGTGTAATTGCAGGACTGGGCACATGTTGGATTTTATTGTGTACACAGCGAGTGATGAGGTGTTGTCGAAGGACGATCCCCATGGATTTTCTGGCTCAGTTGTCAAGAGGCTGACGGACAGGTACTTCGGTGGTAACCATATCTTGTACACTGATAATTATTACACAGCACCAAGGCTTGCAAAGTATCTGCAAGAAAACAAATTGGATCGTGTGGCACTGTCCGTGCAAAGAGGAAGCATTGGCCATCCTTTCCCAAAGGCACCGTGAAGGTGGAGTGCAGGACCTTGAAATCAGGTAAACTCCTAGCAATTCACTGGCATGATAATAGAAAGGTGATTGTCCTCACCACGGTCCAAGAAGTTAGGTTAACCCACCCAGTCCCAACCGCATTTTTACCCAACCCACCCTCAGAACCTGACTGATTTTCAAATTGTCATTTTTTGGCCCAAACCTCCGCTTTTGGTAAGAAACTTCGAAAATTCATAGAGAAATCGCCCTCTTGAGCTCATAAATGTTGCTGCAGGTGACAGTCAGCCTTACATTTTCGTTCTCTCTCAGGGTACCTGGCTTCAAAGAAAACGAACTATGTCAGGGTTAAATAATTCAAGCCACTTTAAATTACGTATCTATTTATGTGCAGTACAAGACTATATTGGTTTTCACACAATAATATATGCGATATAAGCATTGTTCTCTCACCAAAAACACCAACATGTGGCACCTTCCTTTACGACATTACCACCTCATCACTTCCGTTTGTTTCTTCCTCTAGCTTCTTCATTTCTTTGTCCTCCACATCAGGATTCACTTTCACCATGAATTTCGTCACTGGAGAGACTGGCGCAACATGTCTTTACTGGCCAGGTTACTGCTAACAGGTGAATTGCCGAGTGTGGGGGGAGGGGGGTCAGGTGGGGCCAGGCAGTATCCCCGCTTAACAGCAGGTAGAGGAAGATCTCCCACATATGCCTACCAAAAATCACCCGCGAATCTTGAAAAATGTGCAAACGACAGGCCTTGCAATTGACTGGTGTACGATGCATGTTGGTGGGTCTGAGCGTGAAAAAAAGTGGTGACGTGCATCGTATGTCGGGGGGACTGGGCGGGTTCATTGAAACAGGCACGGTCAATAGGAGAACGAGGCAGCCAGTCTTCAAGCGTGATGTTGTTATCGACTACAGTGTGAACATGGGACTCGTCGATAAATCAGACATGCAGATCGGCACCATCGACCGTCTGAGGAGGTGTTGCAAGTGGTACAAGAAGGCATTCCTACATGTACTGGACATCTGTGTACTGAATGCCTTCATTCTGTACAAGGAAGTTACACAGACCAGCACATCCCTAAGGCAGTTCAAGAAGGATGTAATTTACTGCCTTCTGGATAGTTATGGACAGGTAAAGCCTTCCGTGAAATGGAAGCACAGTGTGCAGCAACTGTCTGACCGCCTGCAATGCAGGGACTGCCTCAGCAGACATTTCATGGAAATACTACCTCCCACACCTGCGGGCAAAGAAGCCTTCCGGCAGTGCTCTGTTTGCACAAATTCATTGTGTCGACCACAGCAACGCCATATGACGAAGTGGTGGTGTGCTGAATGTGAGGTGGCACTGTGCACTAACTGCTTCTTCGATATCCACTCAAAGACCGAGTTGTAGGAGTCTGGTATTATGCATAAGTTAGTTTTGTACATACCGGAATGTTGTTTTTGTGTAACTAGGAAAAATGATTTTACTGTTTTGCATATATTTATGTAAATAATGGAAGCAGAAAGTTTTTTCATGAAAGTCGCTGCCTTATTTTATTTTGAAGGTATCTGAGGCTGTCCTCGTTAGATGGGACGCCCGAGCCAATATAAAAAACGTGAGAAAATGCGCTCAAAGTCCGACGAACTTCCGACTACCATAACTTTTTAATTTTTGATGCTAGGGCATTAAATTTGGTAGCAAAGTAACCATGATACACTCAGGACCATGACAGTGTTAATAATTTATCGATATCATGACATTCAAAACAGCAGGACCAAAAATTGTTACGTTTATCATGCCGTCTGTGTTACGGTTTCGGAAATTATGTTGAAATCTGAGTGTGCTTTCTGTTATTACTGCACATGGTAATCATAATTTGTGGTAATAAACACAAAACGAATAATATTAACAGTAACAGACAGTGATAAAATGGTGGGAAAAAGTTGTGATTGCCTAAGGGACACCTGCACTTCGTATTCACCACACTATTCAGCCATTTTTTGCAAAGTTTGGCGCTCGTAATAGTCGTAAAACACACTCAGAAAATAAGAATAGTGCAAAGCGTCCTTTCTGGGTTTGCTGGGAGAAGCCACAACAAAAGGGATTAACATGGCTGCCCATTTACTGGGCTCCCAGTGGCTGAGAGTGGTCACGTGATGGGGGCCAAGCGTTCTGACTGGCTGATGCTGCTCCCAGCACCATGGAGGAGACACGCACTGGTTCGGCCGCCCTTCTGATTCGGAATTTTCCACGGGATGATTTCCGCATTAAAAGGGCTACCCATCCCTCATCTCCCTCTCTCTGTAGAGTGGTTGGGCATACCTTCTACTTAGGAATATTCAGCTCACAACAAGGTGCTGACTGCACTGATGGTTGAGAGGACTCTTCACTTTCAATTGAATTTCAACCCTACATACAGTAGACTAAGGGACACTTATCCACTCCCAGGCGATAGCAAACACCTCAATATAATGCTATACTCAGGAACAGAGGTTTTGGCGGGGTGGCGCGAGCCGCCCTTCTGATGTGCGACGCCTATTTTTTTTTTTATACATATTACTTACGATGAAACAGTATAACTCAAAGGAAAGTCATAGTGGCAAGTATTCCGGTTATGAGCAGTATGTAAATAACTTCCGGTATTTTGTTCACAATATATATATATTTTTTTTAGTAGTACTTGTAGTTGTAGTAGTAGTGGTATAATGTTTCGGTGTGGTAGTAATAGTTGTAGTTGTGGTACTTGTTTTATGATAGTAGTTGTGGTAGTGTTAGTTGTTGTATTAGTAGTAGTTGTAGCAGTGGTAGTTGTATTAGTAGTAGTTGTTGTAGTTGTAGTTGTACTTCTGGTAATAATAGTATTATTGCTAATAGTTGTAATATCCAGACTTCTACTCGTTCAGGTGTTAGAATCGAGTGAGAATGCTGAACAAACATACATTTCTGTGTGTGTGTGTGTGTGTGTGTGTGAGAGAGAGAGAGAGAGAGAGAGAGAGAAAGAGAGAGAGAGTGTCCATCTGTCTGTAAGGTGGGATGTTGGTGGTGGAGGTGGAGGCGAGCAGCCTGAGTTCAAAGTCGTTGCTACGTTGACCGGCCAACCTGCACCAAGTACGACCGAGTACGGAAAAATATTCACGTAAACAGTGTTTGTAGTGGATTTTGGTCTCCTAGAAGTGATATCGAAGTGTTATCATTGTGGAGAGCTAGTGTAAGCCCTAGTTGTGTTATCGACCCTTCTCCATGCATGTGAACACCAGCAAAAAAACAAAACTTGCCGTCATTCCCCACTCACTCACTTTCCCTACACGCACTTCACTGATGCAATCAGTTTGAAGTCGAAGGATTGATGAGTAATATGAGACCTCATTTGTAATATTTGGTTAAGTATTAACTGAGATATGAAGGTTTAAAAATAGGTGATTTTGCCACTCTTTTCAGGGAATGCTCAGATGGGGGGAGCACTCGCGACAACATCTGCCGAACGGGAGGGATTAAACAAAGAATATAAATATTAAAGGGGGACGTAGATCTACGTCACTGGCGTGGTAAGGGTTAAATGACAAAATAGTACACCAAACAGAAAGTAAATATAAAAACAGTAAAATAAAAATCTTATATTCAAATGCAGATGGTTTAGTTTCCAAATTAATGGATTTAACAGATACAAGACAATAAACTTCAGGTAATTTGTCTTATGGAAATGAAGTTGAATACTGATATAACAAATAATACATTAAATACAGAAAATTATGATAATAGGAGTAATGATGCTAACATGTATATAACTGCAAGCAAAGCAGATTTACGCACATTTATCAGAAGCAGTAGATATAAAAACCAAAGAAGGAGACATAATTACAGCAACTATATGTATGCCTCCTCAAATAAGGGACTTGGAGATGGACAAATGCAGGAAGCTGGTAGAGAATACATTAAAAAGTATCAGAATATTATCACAAAATATAGAGGACAAATAATCTAAAAGGATTATATTAAATGGAGATCTTAATAGCAATGTAAACTGAGAAAGTATGGAAACAAAGGGAACTGAAAACTGCTGGGATAATAAGCTTTTAGAAATAACTGTATTATTTTCTATATTAGCATGTAACATCCATTACCAGGAAGAGAGGACTGGAGGAATCATCCTTATTAGATTTGGTATTCACAAGGTAAAAGGATGATACTGAAAACATAATTTATGGTCCTCCACTTGAAAAGAGTGACCATGTATTACTAGAATACAGTTTTAATGTAGCATATAACATAATGAATGGAGAGGAAAATTATAAGAACCTAATGAACCATAAAAGGGAGAACTACGAACACTACGGAAATATTTTAAAGAACTTAATTGGGAACAAGAAGTGCCAGAAGCAGTACTTAAAATTTAGCGAAATTTGTACAGTAGGAGTCTTAAAGCACATTGCCCACAAGAAGGAGGAAGTGAAGAGGTTAAACGAATAGTTGAATAATTAGTGCGCAAAAGCCAAAGAAAAAGAAAAAAAAGAGAGACCTGCTATGGAATAGGTATAGAAGACAGCAGTGAACAAGCAAATGAGAGATATAAACAGGCAAGAAACGGTTACATCAGGACCATACAACATATAGATAAGAGCAAGGATCAACCAAAACTCCTTTACAGCTATACATAAAGCAAAAGTTAGGTCAAAAACAAAGACACAGAATATAGTTGACAAAGGCAAGAACTATGTTAAGGAAGAAGAAATTTGCGAAGTTCTAAATAATAATTTCCAGTCAGTATTCACGAAAGAACAGCCATTTGAAGTGGCTGAAATAATACAAGCAACGCCACACAAACTGGGAAACATTTATCTTGAGAGAGATTTTGAAGAAGTAATGAAAAACTTATATAAACAGAAAGTAAACAGACCAGATGAAATGTCCAATAGAGTGTTAAGAGAATGTGCAGAAGAATTAAGCAAGGCCATGCAATAACTATTTCAAAAGTCACTAAATCAAGGCAAGTTACGAGAAATATGGAAAAAGCCTAACATAGTACCTTTGTAAAAAAAGAAAAAAAAAGGCAGCAGACAAAGCCTACTGAACTACAGATCAATTTCAATTACTGGTGTTGTAAGCAAAATAACAGAAAAGTTAAATGAGATATGTAGAACTCTTGAAAAAGTATGAAATGTTTTCAGAAAGGCAATTTGGGTTCAGAAAAGGAAAATCATGTGTAGCAAATCTCTTAAGTTACTATGACAGAGTGGCAGAAACAGTGCAAGAATGAGATGGATGGGTAGACAGTATATACTTAGATTTCAAACAAGCTTTTGACAGCGTTCTCAAGAAAGGTTGATATGGAAACTTGAATGCAAAAGAGGTATCCAGGCAAATCAACTACAGTGGATGCAGGACTTTGTAAGAGAATGGGAAATGAGAACAATATTAAGAGGAAAGTACTCGTCCTGGATGAAGGTAACGGATGGTGTCCCCCAGGGTTCAGTGTTGATACCAATCATGTTTCTGGTATGTATAAATGATAAAAATACTAACATCGGAACAGTGAGTGACATGAATGTGTTTGCTGATGATGCCAAAATGCAAAGAACAATAAATAACGAGGATTCATGTAAGGAGTTACAGATGGGTCTAACAATATTATATGAATCGAGTCATAAATGGAAGATGGAATTCAGTGTATTAAAATGCCTTGTAATATAATTTGGAAAGAATGTAAAGAGGCCTGGCTGGAACTATAAACTAGGGAGCAACAGTGTACTGGCAACTGGCAAGGAGAAAGATTTAGGAGTAATTATCAATAACAGACTATCACCAGAAGACCGTGTAAATGAAAAAGAAAAGAACATGAATAATCTTTCAGCGAATATGAGAGTAGCCTTTACGTACATCAATGAGGAAATGATAAAGATGATAATTACATCATTCATAAGACCAACGCTTGAATATGTAGCAGTAGTCTGGAACCCACACTTGATAAAGCATGTTGAGAAGATTGAGAAGGTACAAAGAGCAGCCATAAGATGGGTGTCAAGCCTGTGAAATCTTAGCTGTGAAGAAAGACTTGATAAGCTACAATTACCAACAATAGAGAAGAAAAAGAGGTGATATGATGATGCTGTGTAAATGTGTTGAAAGAAAAAAAAGATTGGCATTAATGTATATATAATACCTAGACAGTCATTTATCAAGAGGACACAGCAAGT
>JAGKTI010039233.1:0-10595 GCA_018397915.1 Birgus latro | reverse complement strand
TTCACCATGACAAACAATAAGGGGCTCAGGGCTGTTCGACCAGACTGCCCAGGGAACAACTACTACAATAGGGAGCTCAAGACTGACCTCTGATGAAAGCCAACAATCATGGAAAACTCATCATTTAAATCTCAATTCATTCCCATCTTGGTTAGAGCACCCACATACAGTCATAACCACTCTACCCAGCCACTCCTCGATCCAAAGCTTTCTCACTGCCCACTTCATCACCTCCCTAAGGACCATCAAAAGCTTTCTCCAAATCAACAAAAACAAAGTACAAGGCCCTTTTCTTTCCTGTATATTTTCCTGAAGCTGTCAGACAATGAATAAGGCATCAGCAGTCCCTTTGCCTTGCATACTCCTAAACTGCATCCTATCATTATTCCCTTATCTTACCTTCAAGAACTCTTTATTACCTTCATTATCTGATCTGAAAGTTTTATGAATAAATAATTTCCTCTTTCCAAGGCATCATCCTTCCCATTATACTGTACACACAATTGCACACTTCAGCCAGTCATCTGGGACAACACTTCTATTTTTTTGAAATTAGCAGATCAATAACTAAGACCACTCCTATACCTCCTTTGGCCTTCAACATTCCAGCAGACATTTCCTAGCCACACCTGCTGCGTTCCCCAACTGCATCCTGCCTATTGTCATGCTCACAGTAGCAGCATCAAAAGGACATGGGATCTCCTCTCCTTTCACTGATCCACCTGGTGAACAAGCCTACACCTTTTCTATCCTTAATGACCTAGAGCACCTTGTACAGCACCCTACCTGTATCCCTGACTGCCTTGGAGAGCACTCCAACATAGATGACCTCTTCCTTACAACTAATCCTTCTGCTCACACTGTTAATCTTTTCTCTCAGCTGGGCTTCTGCGATAATCTTATTACCTTAACCTGTCCAATCGCTCCGGTGCGGCCTGTGGACCCTCCAAAGAAACGTCGTCTGTGGCACTTTGGAGCTGCGGATTGGGAGGCCCTCAGGCAGTACTTCTTTGATTTCCCTTGAATGATTATTGCTTCCATGGCTGGGAGCCATCTGAGTGTGCCTTACGCATTACGGAGGTGATTCTCTTGGGCATGGAAGCATACATTCCTTTCTCATATCCTCTGTCTAATGCAAGAAAACCATTGTTTAATCACGCTTGTTCTAATGCTGTCCGCAACAAGGAGAGGGCCTATAAAAGGTACCAGAGCCAACCCACCCCTGAATCACATCTTTTTTATGTTTCTGCCCGGAATCGTGCTAAGTCTGTTCTTCGCTCTGCTAAAAATAATTTCATTCGCACTAAATGTTCTCAACTCTCCAACTCAAATTCTTCTTGCTCCTTCTGGCACCTTGCCAAAAACCTTTCTAACAACTTTACCTCATTATCCTTCCCTCTTCTTTTCTACTCTGATGGCTCTGTAGTTATTTCTTCTACTGATAAAGCAGATCTCTTTGCTCAGACTTTCTCCTCCAATTCCACCTTAGACGATTCCGGTGCTGTTCCTCCATCACTTCCCCCCTCTGACTTCCTTATGGCTGACATTAAAATTTCTTCAGTTGATGTATTCTCTCCCATCATTGGCCTCAATACTAACAAAGCATATGGGCCTGATAGAGTCCCTCCTATTGTCATCAAGAACTGTGCTTACACCCTGCTTAGGTAAACTCTTTCACCTTTGTCTGTCAACTTGTACCTTTCCTTCTTGCTGGAAGTTTGCTCTCATTCAGCCAGTCCCAAAGAAGGGTGACCATTCCCAACTCTCTATCATCCAACTGCCTTAACATCCTGTGTCTCAAAAGTATTCGAGTCTATTCCTAACAGAAAAATTCTAAAACATCTCTCCTATCACAACCTTCTTTCTGATCGTCAGTATGGGTTCTGTCAGGGACGCTCCACTGGCGATCTTCTCACCAACCTTTCAGACTCCTTATTAACCTCCTTTCGGGACTTTGGCGAAAGCTTTGCCATTGCGCTTGACATCTCAAAGGCTTTCGACCAAGTCTGGCGTAAATCTTTAATTTCCAAATTGCCCTCTTACAGTTTCTACCCTTCTATCTGTGCCTTCATCTCTAGCTTCCTTTCTGGTCATTCTATAGCCGCTGTTGTAGACAGTCATCGTTCTTCTCCTAGATCTATCAACAGTGGTGTTCCTCAGGGCTCTGTCCTATCACCAACTCTCTTTCTTTTATTTATCAATGATCTTCTAAGCTGTACAGCTAACCCTATCCACTTGTACACTGATGATTCCATCCTTCACCTTTCCATTTGGTTTTCGCAATGTCCATCTTAGCAGTTACTCATACTTCAACAAACAAGGGATGAGGTTCTGGCACACCTAAAGTCTGACTTGGCTCATATCTCTGACGGGTAAAAACAATCTTGTTATTTTTAATGCATCAAAGACTCAGTTCTTACACCTATCAACCCGACTAAATCTCCCACAAGAGTACCCACTAATGTCCAGCTCAATCCTGCATCATCCTTGAACAAGCTTGGGGTTTCATTCACTCGGGATTTATCTAGGAAATAACATATTACATCTCTTGTAAAATCTGCTTCCAAGAGATTAAGTGTGTTAGGCCGACTCCGAACCTTCTTTACTCCTGAACAGTTGTTGACTTTATACATGGGTTGTATTCACTCCTGTTTAGAGTACAACTCTCATGTGTGGGGAAGCTCCCCACATACAGCTCTTCTCAATAGGGTTGGGTCAAAGGCTTTTCATCTCATTAACTCTCCTCGTCTTACAGACTCTCTTCAACCTCTGTCTCTTCGCTGCACTGTTGCATCTTTATCTCTTTTCTATTGCTACTTCGATGACCACTGTTCCTATGAACTGTCTGCTTGCATCCCTCCACCTCTACGACGGGCACGTAGCACCCGTCTAACAACAAACTCTCACCCCTTTTCCGTCCAACTCAATTATGCAAGAGTTAATCGTTACTCCCAGTCCTTCATTTATGCAACTGATCAACTCTGGAACTGTCTTCCTCTGTCTGTATTTCCTGCTTCCTATGATCTCCAGTCTTTCAAATGCAGTGTGTCCAGGCATCTCCAAATGACCAGATCTTGAATCTGGCTCTCTTTTGTATTGTTTTTGTTTTTTCTTTGAAGGGACAGTTTGTGGGCCCATGGCCTTTAGTTCCTTCTTCCTTGCATAAAATCATGGCCACTATCAACTTTTTCATCATCTCCTCATCCATGTAACAAAATGCTACTCTTATGTCTGTCAAGAGATTATACATCTCTCCACCTTGTTAATGTGTTTTTCAGGTGACAAACTATCCTGGACCAGAACTCCTAAATCTTTCTCTTCTCTCAGTTTTGTGACTGGTTCATTACCCATCAAATAATTCAGTAACGGCCTCTTTGTACTTTTATCAATTGCCAATATTTTACTTTTTCTTGAATTGAATTTCATTTCCCACATCCGGCTCTAATCATAAATCTTATCCAGGTCCTCCTGCAGTCTTTTACAGTCTTTCTCAACTTCTAATCTCCTCAAGATCTTTGCATCAGCAGCAAACAGACTTGCATAACTGTTTATTCCATCTACCATATCATTTACGTAAATCAGGAACATTACTGCTGCTAACACCGAACCCTGTGGGACTCCACTTGTTACTTCCCACCGTCCAGACATCCTGTCCTTTATTACTTTCCTCATTTGTTTGTCTCTCAAAAAGTCTCTCATTCATTCCAGGAGGTTTCCCATCAGTCCTCCTATGTGCTCCAGTTTCCACATTAGTCGCTTGTGGGGTACCTTGTCAAATGCTTTCTCCAAATCTAAATACACACAATCCACTCAACTCTCTCTCTCCTGTAGCACGTCAATCACTCTTGAGTAAAAGCTCGGCAAATTGGAAACACATGACCTCCCACTTCTGAATCCAAACTGACTTTCAGCCAAAATGTTCATCGCCTCCAGATATTTTATTCATCTGTCTTTCAGGATTCTCTCACACAATTTTGCAACTATGCTGGTCAGGGACACTAGTCTATAATTCAGGGGTTCTTCCTTGTTTCCTTCCTTATAAATTTGTGCCACATTTGCCCTCTTCCATTCCTGAGGCACTTTCCTTTCTTCCAGAGAACACACAATTAAACCATGAATCCTATCCGCCAGTTGTTCTCTGCATTCCTTCAGTACCCAATTAGATATTCCGTCTGGTCCCAGGGCTTTCCTTACATGTGGAGTTTCCACTAATTTATACACTTCCTGCACTTCCACTTTTATACCTTTTATAACTACAGTAAGCCCTCATATTTCGACACATTTTACTTCGACGCTTCATTTTTCGCGACAGAAAAAAGTTTCCGACATGTTGCAAACTTCGTCACTTTTTCCCAACTTTCGTTGCCGCTTCCAGCCGACAGCTGACACTCAGCAGACAACGCATACCGATGCTCATTTGTTGGCGGCCATCTTGCGACCACCCTGCCCTCTATCGATACAGCGGCAGTACTACAGACCCCTTCACCACTGTGTTTTTTGTGCAGCCGAGAAGCAGAGGATTTTGCAGCTCATTGAGGAGGGGTTGACAGCCCCTGAGATACGTCACCTGACTGGGGCTCCTGACAGCACCATAAGGACACTCAGAAAAAACAAGGCAACTCTCAAAATGCAGGTGAGTGCACATAAAATAACAATAAAGTAAATGTGTCTGTGTTTTTTTCCCCTTAATCTTTCTTTGTGCCACAGTTTTTTACTGTATCAATATCCACCTAATGGAGTTAGATTTTAGAGTTAACCAAGCAAGTGTTAGTCAGAACAATTCAGGGGAAGAATATACAGTATTGTAATGAAAATCAGTAACATTGGTTACTGTTATGTTGCATTATGCCCCTAAGGAAGAACAAGGAACCTCTCAGCAAGCGAGTGCACGTAAAATAACAATAAAGTAAATGTGTCTGTGTTTTTTTCCCCTTAATCTTTATTTTTGCCACAGTCTTTTACAGTATCAATATTCACCTAATGGAGTTTGTTTTTTTTGTGCGATCAGATGCACAAGCCTACACACAGCAGAGGTGGATGAAATGGCTGTAAGACACCACTTGACACACTACGACTTAGACTCAGGTGTGGTTGACAAAACAGAGGAAGAGTTGAACTCTAGTGAAGAGAATGAAAGGCCAGATCACACTGCACAGGAGAAGATGACCACCCAGAAATTGTCCCACAGCCTGTCCACCATAACCGACATGGCAACAACCTTCGAGACATACACCTGGACTATGCCTGAGGCTACCCAGATCCTATCCACCTTGAATGATCTGAAGTCTCAAGTGATGGCAGTTTACAACAGAAACATACTGGAGCAGAGACAAGCCAGGATCACACGGTTTTTTAATGTGACAAAATGTGGCTGCTATTATGCAAGACTTAGACATGACAGGAGAGAAGGATGAAGGAGGAGAAGTGGACAGAGAGGAAGTAGAGTTGCTGGAGCCTGAATTCGACTTTGAGGGCTTCAGCTTAGGTGATAGGGCTTCCCCAGAGGGGCCTATGTCACCTAGTAACTAGTCCATCCACCCTCAACACATCTTAACCTGCCACTCATGCCAATGTTTACTTTATTTCTGGTAAGGATTTTTGGTTTGCAGCTCTTTATAAGTTCTAATGTCATTTCAAGTACATGTTTATTGTGTTATGCTGTATAAGCAACTAGTAAACACTTCATATTTAATTTTGGGTAGGGCATGTTTGGTGTTATAGGACTTTGATAGGGTAAGGTAGCTGTCCCACTGCAAAACCCGTCTATTTCTCCCATTTATTCTTAACTTCACACTTCGTCGTTTCACGTTTCACAATGTTTTGGTGGAACATCAAAACAGCGAAAAATGAGGACTTACTGTACATTTCTAGTCATTCCCTCCCTCTCAGCAAAATCCCTTTCTTTGGTGAAAACCTAATGGAAACATTTGTTCATTATTTGCTGCAACTTTATAGACCTCTTCCTCTACTTTCAGTTTGCTGATTCCTTCCATTTGTTTCAATTTGCCATAAACAAATCTATAAAACAATTTAGGTTCTTCCTTTCTTCCTCTCTACATATTCTTGTATGTTCATATCTAGTTCTTCTATATTCTTCCTTTTTTCTATTATTACCTCTCTTTCTCCAGTTGTTCTATGCCATGTCCCTCTCTTTTTTTGCTATCATACACCTTCCATTAAACCAATCCTTTTTCCTGTTTTCTTTCCCACTTACTCTTGGCACATATTTTTCCACTCCCAAATTATAGAGGTCTAGAAAGATATCCCACTTCCTCTGCATCTCTTGTTTCTCTGAATTTTCTCCAATGTGCATATTTGACAAATTTCCTCAACCCCGTAAAGTTTGCTTTCCCAAAGTTGTATCTTCCCTGCCTATAAAGCTCATCTCTTGGCACCCCATTCCCTACTGTCATCTGGAACTCAATGACCACACAATCACTTTTTCCTATAGGACACAGATATTTCAAAGATTCAATTATGCCAGGTTCTTTGGTTAGCAGTAAATCTAGTCTTGCTGGTGTGTCATCACCTCTGAATCTTGTCCCACTAGGTCATTACATTATTCATTGCTATATTTAACAATATAGTGCCCCATGAATCTTCACTGCTTCATGAGTCCCATTCCTCCCAGTTCACTTCTTTACAATTAAAATCACCCATCAGAATTATGTTGTTGCTTTTCTCAATCACTTTCTGTATACATCTAACCATGTCTGACAACATCTTCTGGTATTCATCGTAATTCCATGCCCTTGTCTTAGGGGTGTGTGTGTGTGTGTGTGTATTTACCTAATTGTGATATACAGGAAATGAGCTACGCTCGTGGGGTCCCGTCTCTGTTTCTCAGTAAGTCAAATTTTGCTTTAAACTCGTTTAAGTTTTTAGGCTGGACGATCTCTTTATCCAGGCTATTCCACAGGTCTCTGCATCTATAAGGAAAGCTATATTTCTTGATGCCCTTCAAGCAGCTTGGCTTCTTTAGTTTCATTCCATGTCCTCTTGTTACCCTCATCCCACACAAACAGATTTTCTCTGTCAATTTTTTCTACTCCCATCATGGTCCTGAACATTGCAATCATGTCGCCCCTCTCTCTCTCCTTTCCTCTAAGGAAAGCAAATCCAGCCTCTCTCTCTATGACAAATCTGCCAGACTGAGGACCATCTTGGTTGCTGTTCTTTGTATTCTCTCAATCTTGGTTATACAGTACATCCTTCAACTTTGCGGACTTTAACTTTGCGAATCACCAGTTTTGCGAGGTAGTTCCAAGTCAATTATTTTTTAACATTTATGAACTTTGCGAGCGATCACACACTTTGCGAGGTCGAGTGGTGGGAAAGTCGTCTTCCCGCACTACTTTGCTATGCAGAGTAGTGACGTCGTGGTTCGCTGGGCGTACTGTGCCTCCTAGTTCGGTGTTCTGCCGCCCCGCCACGTTTGTTTACATCACAGTAGTCGCACCCAAGCCTTGCCCCGCCACCAGTCCTGTACACCACGCCAGTCTTCACATCAGTGTAAATATGCATTTATTTCTTTTTTATGTTTCTTACCTTTGATGTTTTCATAATAATATTACTGTACAATACATCAGTCCATGTTTGTTTCATTTATCATCATAAAATTAAGAGGTAGAGTCGAGAGAAAGAGTGGGAAAAAGTGCTTACCTTGGGGTGATGTCGACCAATTTACCTTTATTGCATATATTTAATTGTTTAAACTTTGCAAATTTCGATTTTGCGAGGTTTTTTGTTGACCATATTCTCGCAAAATTGGAGGAAGCACTGTATCTTTTTTTTTATATGGGGACCACACTACTGCTGCATATTCTAACCTGGCGTGGATCATGGCCACTATCAATTTTTCATCATCTCCTCATCCATGTAATGAAATGCCACCCTTATATTAGTCAAGAGTTTATATGTCTCTCTATCTTACTTATGTTTTTCAGGTGACAAACTATCCTGGACCAGCACTCCCAAGTCTTTCTCTTCTCTCGCTTTTCCAATTGGTTCATTACCCATCAAATAATTCAATGATGACCTCTTGGTACTTTTATCCATTTCCAATTTTTTACATTTTTTTGCGCTGAACTTCATTTCCCACATCCGGCTCCAATCATGTATCCTATCCAGATCCTCCTGCAGTGTGTGTGTGTGTGTGTGTGTTTGTGTGTGTGTTCAAAGCAATGTGCTCATTGTATGAAGCCTGGAATGGCTGTTGTTAATGTTTTTGTTTCACTGTCAATGTTATGATGCATTAATTTTTTGCTGCAGCGTGTCGATTTGATACTTATAGTAAACTCTCGATCATCTGTCATCACAATATCTGACCCAGTGCAATATCCGGCACAGCTATCTTGGCTCAATTAAAGCAATGTCCGGCAATTTTTATTCAACATCCAGAGCTGAAACAGGACGTAACCGGCAGTCTAATGCAATATCTGGCATTAAGGGGTCTCAACCAATTCATAAGCAGTAGCCAACCGGTGCCAGGAAAATCCTGAAACTCAGGAGCCAATGAAAGCACCTGCTATGTGCCAGTCAATCAAAATCTGCCTCACTCTGCGTGCTAAGACTACCTGTGTGCTCTTATGGCCGAATACAAACCAACAGTATGGATGTGGTGGCGACCTCCCACATCTCAAATGTGTTGTGCATTCATTATCCATCACGAGATATGCGTGTTTTGATGTATTAGTTTATAAATTTAATGCTCCACCATACCAAATATCAGCAGGATAGGTCATTTTTGTTTAACAGTGCTAACAACCTGAATATTTTTCCTTCCTTTCCAGGGATATCTGTAAGCATACCAAAGGGAAAGAAAAATCCTTCAAAGGGATGGAAAAGTTTATGGAAGGAATTATTTTTAAGAATACGGCTGTAATTCTCGTACGTGGACGTCGTTCACTGAAGATGTATCTGTGCGCTCCACTCTACCGACCATGCAGTCACAAAACCCTGATCTTAAGTTTCTGGCATTCTACAAAGTAGTGTACTGAACAGTAATGAATTGCAACGCTAATGGCTTGTAAGTGATTATATCCCAGTGCTCTACTGTTATTGTTAATCATTGTGTACTGTACTATACCGTTTATGGGTGTGCCTTACCAACCCCCAGTGCTATTTCTCCTACCCCCCAGTGCTGTTTCTCCTGACATGCCTCACCTGTGGCCTGAAATGGCTCTTAACAACAATAGTGTATAGTAGTGTGCTGTACTGTACAGTACTGGCAAACCTCGATTTACGATACCCCTAGATGCAATACCCCAGAATAGTCTATCTATCTATTGCCAGACGCCTTAATCCCATAAGGGGTGACCAAAAACAAATGGGGTGCTTCTGAAAAGCCTAGTATTCCGGTAGATGGCTCTGCGCATTGAACAGACACATTCCCCGCGCTGTTTAAAAAGCACATTTTTCTTTGTTAAATATCTACACTGTTGTGTGAAACTGTGAATCATAGTAATGTCATATACCGTAATATAAATAATCCCAACAGAACACGTATATACAGTAATCCCTTTACTATTCGGACGCCCATTATTCGGATCCCTCACTATTTGGACCTTGTGGCTGTCCGCCCACCAAAATGCCCAAAAATTCGAAAAAATCTGGAAAAAAATCCATTTTTTTTGGACCGCGTCAGTTTGAATTTCCCCCGCGAGCCAATAGGCTGTGTTTTCGCGCGTGGCGCCTGTCTGTCCGTACCATTTCCCACTCCGCTTCTGGCTCGTAAACACGCTCTGACAATGGCGGCCGAAGTGATTGGTTTTGTGGTGATACCCTACCTCCTGCAGGGCCTGATGCTGCTCTTTACCTTCTTCATCATGTGTGTGATGATGGCCCTGCCTCCTGAGAAGAGGAAGAAAGTGGTTCTGACTCTGGAGAAGAAGAGGGAGGGGTATTGGAGAAGGTGGACGCCGGGTGGCTGACATCACGGATTCGTTGCGAATTCAACCTCCCTCGCTCCACCTTGTTTGATATCAAGAAGTCCCGAGACAAACTACAGCAGGACACGGCTGATTTCCCTTCGAAGACCAAACGAAAAGTGGAGAGGAAGGTGATGTTTACTCCTAGGTATGCAGACATTGACCGGTCCACGCTGATTTGGTATCGACAACAACGTGCTGCTGGTGTGTTGGCACATGGAATGGAGCTGAAAGCTGCTGCTGAGAAGTTTACAAGGCTCCAGGACTCGTCACTAAACCACACGGGAATTTACTGTTATGTACAGTGCAGTGAAGTGATGTGATCCCAGTTATGCAAAAAAAACATTGTGGAAAGTGTTGGTGAGAAGTGCTGGTGACTGTCAATTGCAAAGGTGTGTCAGGTGCAAGGTCTTCCTGTCAGAGTCTGAGATGATAGAGCGAGTTATACATCAGGACGGCGGCTTCTTTTTTGTAAGTACCCTAACTTCATCAAAATTCCTTGTTTTGTTCTTTCCATATCATTAATCTCATGCACAAACTGTGTGCAAGATGATTTCCATAATGATTTTCATGTCTAACCTGTTTTCAGCATGCTGTAAATGTGTTAAAAAATTTCCCTAAATGTTAATCGTAATTTCCTGCTTTCAATTTAATTTTTTCATGCAT
>JAGKTI010039232.1:0-10595 GCA_018397915.1 Birgus latro | reverse complement strand
TTCACCATGACAAACAATAAGGGGCTCAGGGCTGTTCGACCAGACTGACCAGGGAACAACTACTACAATAGGGAGCTCAAGACTGACCTCTGATGAAAGCCAACAATCATGGAAAACTCATCATTTAAATCTCAATTCATTCCCATCTTGGTTAGAGCACCCACATACAGTCATAACCACTCTACCCAGCCACTCCTCGATCCAAAGCTTTCTCACTGCCCACTTCATCACCTCCCTAAGGACCATCAAAAGCTTTCTCCAAATCAACAAAAACAAAGTACAAGGCCCTTTTCTTTCCTGTATATTTTCCTGAAGCTGTCAGACAATGAATAAGGCATCAGCAGTCCCTTTGCCTTGCATACTCCTAAACTGCATCCTATCATTATTCCCTTATCTTACCTTCAAGAACTCTTTATTACCTTCATTATCTGATCTGAAAGTTTTATGAATAAATAATTTCCTCTTTCCAAGGCATCATCCTTCCCATTATACTGTACACACAATTGCACACTTCAGCCAGTCATCTGGGACAACACTTCTATTTTTTTGAAATTAGCAGATCAATAACTAAGACCACTCCTATACCTCCTTTGGCCTTCAACATTCCAGCAGACATTTCCTAGCCACACCTGCTGCGTTCCCCAACTGCATCCTGCCTATTGTCATGCTCACAGTAGCAGCATCAAAAGGACATGGGATCTCCTCTCCTTTCACTGATCCACCTGGTGAACAAGCCTACACCTTTTCTATCCTTAATGACCTAGAGCACCTTGTACAGCACCCTACCTGTATCCCTGACTGCCTTGGAGAGCACTCCAACATAGATGACCTCTTCCTTACAACTAATCCTTCTGCTCACACTGTTAATCTTTTCTCTCAGCTGGGCTTCTGCGATAATCTTATTACCTTAACCTGTCCAATCGCTCCGGTGCGGCCTGTGGACCCTCCAAAGAAACGTCGTCTGTGGCACTTTGGAGCTGCGGATTGGGAGGCCCTCAGGCAGTACTTCTTTGATTTCCCTTGAATGATTATTGCTTCCATGGCTGGGAGCCATCTGAGTGTGCCTTACGCATTACGGAGGTGATTCTCTTGGGCATGGAAGCATACATTCCTTTCTCATATCCTCTGTCTAATGCAAGAAAACCATTGTTTAATCACGCTTGTTCTAATGCTGTCCGCAACAAGGAGAGGGCCTATAAAAGGTACCAGAGCCAACCCACCCCTGAATCACATCTTTTTTATGTTTCTGCCCGGAATCGTGCTAAGTCTGTTCTTCGCTCTGCTAAAAATAATTTCATTCGCACTAAATGTTCTCAACTCTCTAACTCAAATTCTTCTTGCTCCTTCTGGCACCTTGCCAAAAACCTTTCTAACAACTTTACCTCATTATCCTTCCCTCTTCTTTTCTACTCTGATGGCTCTGTAGTTATTTCTTCTACTGATAAAGCAGATCTCTTTGCTCAGACTTTCTCCTCCAATTCCACCTTAGACGATTCCGGTGCTGTTCCTCCATCACTTCCCCCCTCTGACTTCCTTATGGCTGACATTAAAATTTCTTCAGTTGATGTATTCTCTCCCATCATTGGCCTCAATACTAACAAAGCATATGGGCCTGATAGAGTCCCTCCTATTGTCATCAAGAACTGTGCTTACACCCTGCTTAGGTAAACTCTTTCACCTTTGTCTGTCAACTTGTACCTTTCCTTCTTGCTGGAAGTTTGCTCTCATTCAGCCAGTCCCAAAGAAGGGTGACCATTCCCAACTCTCTATCATCCAACTGCCTTAACATCCTGTGTCTCAAAAGTATTCGAGTCTATTCCTAACAGAAAAATTCTAAAACATCTCTCCTATCACAACCTTCTTTCTGATCGTCAGTATGGGTTCTGTCAGGGACGCTCCACTGGCGATCTTCTCACCAACCTTTCAGACTCCTTATTAACCTCCTTTCGGGACTTTGGCGAAAGCTTTGCCATTGCGCTTGACATCTCAAAGGCTTTCGACCAAGTCTGGCGTAAATCTTTAATTTCCAAATTGCCCTCTTACAGTTTCTACCCTTCTATCTGTGCCTTCATCTCTAGCTTCCTTTCTGGTCATTCTATAGCCGCTGTTGTAGACAGTCATCGTTCTTCTCCTAGATCTATCAACAGTGGTGTTCCTCAGGGCTCTGTCCTATCACCAACTCTCTTTCTTTTATTTATCAATGATCTTCTAAGCTGTACAGCTAACCCTATCCACTTGTACACTGATGATTCCATCCTTCACCTTTCCATTTGGTTTTCGCAATGTCCATCTTAGCAGTTACTCATACTTCAACAAACAAGGGATGAGGTTATGGCACACCTAAAGTCTGACTTGGCTCATATCTCTGACGGGTAAAAACAATCTTGTTATTTTTAATGCATCAAAGACTCAGTTCTTACACCTATCAACCCGACTAAATCTCCCACAAGAGTACCCACTAATGTCCAGCTCAATCCTGCATCATCCTTGAACAAGCTTGGGGTTTCATTCACTCGGGATTTATCTAGGAAATAACATATTACATCTCTTGTAAAATCTGCTTCCAAGAGATTAAGTGTGTTAGGCCGACTCCGAACCTTCTTTACTCCTGAACAGTTGTTGACTTTATACATGGGTTGTATTCACTCCTGTTTAGAGTACAACTCTCATGTGTGGGGAAGCTCCCCACATACAGCTCTTCTCAATAGGGTTGGGTCAAAGGCTTTTCATCTCATTAACTCTCCTCGTCTTACAGACTCTCTTCAACCTCTGTCTCTTCGCTGCACTGTTGCATCTTTATCTCTTTTCTATTGCTACTTCGATGACCACTGTTCCTATGAACTGTCTGCTTGCATCCCTCCACCTCTACGACGGGCACGTAGCACCCGTCTAACAACAAACTCTCACCCCTTTTCCGTCCAACTCAATTATGCAAGAGTTAATCGTTACTCCCAGTCCTTCATTTATGCAACTGATCAACTCTGGAACTGTCTTCCTCTGTCTGTATTTCCTGCTTCCTATGATCTCCAGTCTTTCAAATGCAGTGTGTCCAGGCATCTCCAAATGACCAGATCTTGAATCTGGCTCTCTTTTGTATTGTTTTTGTTTTTTCTTTGAAGGGACAGTTTGTGGGCCCATGGCCTTTAGTTCCTTCTTCCTTGCATAAAATCATGGCCACTATCAACTTTTTCATCATCTCCTCATCCATGTAACAAAATGCTACTCTTATGTCTGTCAAGAGATTATACATCTCTCCACCTTGTTAATGTGTTTTTCAGGTGACAAACTATCCTGGACCAGAACTCCTAAATCTTTCTCTTCTCTCAGTTTTGTGACTGGTTCATTACCCATCAAATAATTCAGTAACGGCCTCTTTGTACTTTTATCAATTGCCAATATTTTACTTTTTCTTGAATTGAATTTCATTTCCCACATCCGGCTCTAATCATAAATCTTATCCAGGTCCTCCTGCAGTCTTTTACAGTCTTTCTCAACTTCTAATCTCCTCAAGATCTTTGCATCAGCAGCAAACAGACTTGCATAACTGTTTATTCCATCTACCATATCATTTACGTAAATCAGGAACATTACTGCTGCTAACACCGAACCCTGTGGGACTCCACTTGTTACTTCCCACCGTCCAGACATCCTGTCCTTTATTACTTTCCTCATTTGTTTGTCTCTCAAAAAGTCTCTCATTCATTCCAGGAGGTTTCCCATCAGTCCTCCTATGTGCTCCAGTTTCCACATTAGTCGCTTGTGGGGTACCTTGTCAAATGCTTTCTCCAAATCTAAATACACACAATCCACTCAACTCTCTCTCTCCTGTAGCACGTCAATCACTCTTGAGTAAAAGCTCGGCAAATTGGAAACACATGACCTCCCACTTCTGAATCCAAACTGACTTTCAGCCAAAATGTTCATCGCCTCCAGATATTTTATTCATCTGTCTTTCAGGATTCTCTCACACAATTTTGCAACTATGCTGGTCAGGGACACTAGTCTATAATTCAGGGGTTCTTCCTTGTTTCCTTCCTTATAAATTTGTGCCACATTTGCCCTCTTCCATTCCTGAGGCACTTTCCTTTCTTCCAGAGAACACACAATTAAACCATGAATCCTATCCGCCAGTTGTTCTCTGCATTCCTTCAGTACCCAATTAGATATTCCGTCTGGTCCCAGGGCTTTCCTTACATGTGGAGTTTCCACTAATTTATACACTTCCTGCACTTCCACTTTTATACCTTTTATAACTACAGTAAGCCCTCATATTTCGACACATTTTACTTCGACGCTTCATTTTTCGCGACAGAAAAAAGTTTCCGACATGTTGCAAACTTCGTCACTTTTTCCCAACTTTCGTTGCCGCTTCCAGCCGACAGCTGACACTCAGCAGACAACGCATACCGATCCTCATTTGTTGGCGGCCATCTTGCGACCACCCTGCCCTCTATCGATACAGCGGCAGTACTACAGACCCCTTCACCACTGTGTTTTTTGTGCAGCCGAGAAGCAGATGATTTTGCAGCTCATTGAGGAGGGGTTGACAGCCCCTGAGATACGTCACCTGACTGGGGCTCCTGACAGCACCATAAGGACACTCAGAAAAAACAAGGCAACTCTCAAAATGCAGGTGAGTGCACATAAAATAACAATAAAGTAAATGTGTCTGTGTTTTTTTCCCCTTAATCTTTCTTTGTGCCACAGTTTTTTACTGTATCAATATCCACCTAATGGAGTTAGATTTTAGAGTTAACCAAGCAAGTGTTAGTCAGAACAATTCAGGGGAAGAATATACAGTATTGTAATGAAAATCAGTAACATTGGTTACTGTTATGTTGCATTATGCCCCTAAGGAAGAACAAGGAACCTCTCAGCAAGCGAGTGCACGTAAAATAACAATAAAGTAAATGTGTCTGTGTTTTTTTCCCCTTAATCTTTATTTTTGCCACAGTCTTTTACAGTATCAATATTCACCTAATGGAGTTTGTTTTTTTTGTGCGATCAGATGCACAAGCCTACACACAGCAGAGGTGGATGAAATGGCTGTAAGACACCACTTGACACACTACGACTTAGACTCAGGTGTGGTTGACAAAACAGAGGAAGAGTTGAACTCTAGTGAAGAGAATGAAAGGCCAGATCACACTGCACAGGAGAAGATGACCACCCAGAAATTGTCCCACAGCCTGTCCACCATAACCGACATGGCAACAACCTTCGAGACATACACCTGGACTATGCCTGAGGCTACCCAGATCCTATCCACCTTGAATGATCTGAAGTCTCAAGTGATGGCAGTTTACAACAGAAACATACTGGAGCAGAGACAAGCCAGGATCACACGGTTTTTTAATGTGACAAAATGTGGCTGCTATTATGCAAGACTTAGACATGACAGGAGAGAAGGATGAAGGAGGAGAAGTGGACAGAGAGGAAGTAGAGTTGCTGGAGCCTGAATTCGACTTTGAGGGCTTCAGCTTAGGTGATAGGGCTTCCCCAGAGGGGCCTATGTCACCTAGTAACTAGTCCATCCACCCTCAACACATCTTAACCTGCCACTCATGCCAATGTTTACTTTATTTCTGGTAAGGATTTTTGGTTTGCAGCTCTTTATAAGTTCTAATGTCATTTCAAGTACATGTTTATTGTGTTATGCTGTATAAGCAACTAGTAAACACTTCATATTTAATTTTGGGTAGGGCATGTTTGGTGTTATAGGACTTTGATAGGGTAAGGTAGCTGTCCCACTGCAAAACCCGTCTATTTCTCCCATTTATTCTTAACTTCACACTTCGTCGTTTCACGTTTCACAATGTTTTGGTGGAACATCAAAACAGCGAAAAATGAGGACTTACTGTACATTTCTAGTCATTCCCTCCCTCTCAGCAAAATCCCTTTCTTTGGTGAAAACCTAATGGAAACATTTGTTCATTATTTGCTGCAACTTTATAGACCTCTTCCTCTACTTTCAGTTTGCTGATTCCTTCCATTTGTTTCAATTTGCCATAAACAAATCTATAAAACAATTTAGGTTCTTCCTTTCTTCCTCTCTACATATTCTTGTATGTTCATATCTAGTTCTTCTATATTCTTCCTTTTTTCTATTATTACCTCTCTTTCTCCAGTTGTTCTATGCCATGTCCCTCTCTTTTTTTGCTATCATACACCTTCCATTAAACCAATCCTTTTTCCTGTTTTCTTTCCCACTTACTCTTGGCACATATTTTTCCACTCCCAAATTATAGAGGTCTAGAAAGATATCCCACTTCCTCTGCATCTCTTGTTTCTCTGAATTTTCTCCAATGTGCATATTTGACAAATTTCCTCAACCCCGTAAAGTTTGCTTTCCCAAAGTTGTATCTTCCCTGCCTATAAAGCTCATCTCTTGGCACCCCATTCCCTACTGTCATCTGGAACTCAATGACCACACAATCACTTTTTCCTATAGGACACAGATATTTCAAAGATTCAATTATGCCAGGTTCTTTGGTTAGCAGTAAATCTAGTCTTGCTGGTGTGTCATCACCTCTGAATCTTGTCCCACTAGGTCATTACATTATTCATTGCTATATTTAACAATATAGTGCCCCATGAATCTTCACTGCTTCATGAGTCCCATTCCTCCCAGTTCACTTCTTTACAATTAAAATCACCCATCAGAATTATGTTGTTGCTTTTCTCAATCACTTTCTGTATACATCTAACCATGTCTGACAACATCTTCTGGTATTCATCGTAATTCCATGCCCTTGTCTTAGGTGTGTGTGTGTGTGTGTGTGTATTTACCTAATTGTGATATACAGGAAATGAGCTACGCTCGTGGGGTCCCGTCTCTGTTTCTCAGTAAGTCAAATTTTGCTTTAAACTCGTTTAAGTTTTTAGGCTGGACGATCTCTTTATCCAGGCTATTCCACAGGTCTCTGCATCTATAAGGAAAGCTATATTTCTTGATGCCCTTCAAGCAGCTTGGCTTCTTTAGTTTCATTCCATGTCCTCTTGTTACCCTCATCCCACACAAACAGATTTTCTCTGTCAATTTTTTCTACTCCCATCATGGTCCTGAACATTGCAATCATGTCGCCCCTCTCTCTCTCCTTTCCTCTAAGGAAAGCAAATCCAGCCTCTCTCTCTATGACAAATCTGCCAGACTGAGGACCATCTTGGTTGCTGTTCTTTGTATTCTCTCAATCTTGGTTATACAGTACATCCTTCAACTTTGCGGACTTTAACTTTGCGAATCACCAGTTTTGCGAGGTAGTTCCAAGTCAATTATTTTTTAACATTTATGAACTTTGCGAGCGATCACACACTTTGCGAGGTCGAGTGGTGGGAAAGTCGTCTTCCCGCACTACTTTGCTATGCAGAGTAGTGACGTCGTGGTTCGCTGGGCGTACTGTGCCTCCTAGTTCGGTGTTCTGCCGCCCCGCCACGTTTGTTTACATCACAGTAGTCGCACCCAAGCCTTGCCCCGCCACCAGTCCTGTACACCACGCCAGTCTTCACATCAGTGTAAATATGCATTTATTTCTTTTTTATGTTTCTTACCTTTGATGTTTTCATAATAATATTACTGTACAATACATCAGTCCATGTTTGTTTCATTTATCATCATAAAATTAAGAGGTAGAGTCGAGAGAAAGAGTGGGAAAAAGTGCTTACCTTGGGGTGATGTCGACCAATTTACCTTTATTGCATATATTTAATTGTTTAAACTTTGCAAATTTCGATTTTGCGAGGTTTTTTGTTGACCATATTCTCGCAAAATTGGAGGAAGCACTGTATCTTTTTTTTTATATGGGGACCACACTACTGCTGCATATTCTAACCTGGCGTGGATCATGGCCACTATCAATTTTTCATCATCTCCTCATCCATGTAATGAAATGCCACCCTTATATTAGTCAAGAGTTTATATGTCTCTCTATCTTACTTATGTTTTTCAGGTGACAAACTATCCTGGACCAGCACTCCCAAGTCTTTCTCTTCTCTCGCTTTTCCAATTGGTTCATTACCCATCAAATAATTCAATGATGACCTCTTGGTACTTTTATCCATTTCCAATTTTTTACATTTTTTTGCGCTGAACTTCATTTCCCACATCCGGCTCCAATCATGTATCCTATCCAGATCCTCCTGCAGTGTGTGTGTGTGTGTGTGTGTTTGTGTGTGTGTTCAAAGCAATGTGCTCATTGTATGAAGCCTGGAATGGCTGTTGTTAATGTTTTTGTTTCACTGTCAATGTTATGATGCATTAATTTTTTGCTGCAGCGTGTCGATTTGATACTTATAGTAAACTCTCGATCATCTGTCATCACAATATCTGACCCAGTGCAATATCCGGCACAGCTATCTTGGCTCAATTAAAGCAATGTCCGGCAATTTTTATTCAACATCCAGAGCTGAAACAGGACGTAACCGGCAGTCTAATGCAATATCTGGCATTAAGGGGTCTCAACCAATTCATAAGCAGTAGCCAACCGGTGCCAGGAAAATCCTGAAACTCAGGAGCCAATGAAAGCACCTGCTATGTGCCAGTCAATCAAAATCTGCCTCACTCTGCGTGCTAAGACTACCTGTGTGCTCTTATGGCCGAATACAAACCAACAGTATGGATGTGGTGGCGACCTCCCACATCTCAAATGTGTTGTGCATTCATTATCCATCACGAGATATGCGTGTTTTGATGTATTAGTTTATAAATTTAATGCTCCACCATACCAAATATCAGCAGGATAGGTCATTTTTGTTTAACAGTGCTAACAACCTGAATATTTTTCCTTCCTTTCCAGGGATATCTGTAAGCATACCAAAGGGAAAGAAAAATCCTTCAAAGGGATGGAAAAGTTTATGGAAGGAATTATTTTTAAGAATACGGCTGTAATTCTCGTACGTGGACGTCGTTCACTGAAGATGTATCTGTGCGCTCCACTCTACCGACCATGCAGTCACAAAACCCTGATCTTAAGTTTCTGGCATTCTACAAAGTAGTGTACTGAACAGTAATGAATTGCAACGCTAATGGCTTGTAAGTGATTATATCCCAGTGCTCTACTGTTATTGTTAATCATTGTGTACTGTACTATACCGTTTATGGGTGTGCCTTACCAACCCCCAGTGCTATTTCTCCTACCCCCCAGTGCTGTTTCTCCTGACATGCCTCACCTGTGGCCTGAAATGGCTCTTAACAACAATAGTGTATAGTAGTGTGCTGTACTGTACAGTACTGGCAAACCTCGATTTACGATACCCCTAGATGCAATACCCCAGAATAGTCTATCTATCTATTGCCAGACGCCTTAATCCCATAAGGGGTGACCAAAAACAAATGGGGTGCTTCTGAAAAGCCTAGTATTCCGGTAGATGGCTCTGCGCATTGAACAGACACATTCCCCGCGCTGTTTAAAAAGCACATTTTTCTTTGTTAAATATCTACACTGTTGTGTGAAACTGTGAATCATAGTAATGTCATATACCGTAATATAAATAATCCCAACAGAACACGTATATACAGTAATCCCTTTACTATTCGGACGCCCATTATTCGGATCCCTCACTATTTGGACCTTGTGGCTGTCCGCCCACCAAAATGCCCAAAAATTCGAAAAAATCTGGAAAAAAATCCATTTTTTTTGGACCGCGTCAGTTTGAATTTCCCCCGCGAGCCAATAGGCTGTGTTTTCGCGCGTGGCGCCTGTCTGTCCGTACCATTTCCCACTCCGCTTCTGGCTCGTAAACACGCTCTGACAATGGCGGCCGAAGTGATTGGTTTTGTGGTGATACCCTACCTCCTGCAGGGCCTGATGCTGCTCTTTACCTTCTTCATCATGTGTGTGATGATGGCCCTGCCTCCTGAGAAGAGGAAGAAAGTGGTTCTGACTCTGGAGAAGAAGAGGGAGGGGTATTGGAGAAGGTGGACGCCGGGTGGCTGACATCACGGATTCGTTGCGAATTCAACCTCCCTCGCTCCACCTTGTTTGATATCAAGAAGTCCCGAGACAAACTACAGCAGGACACGGCTGATTTCCCTTCGAAGACCAAACGAAAAGTGGAGAGGAAGGTGATGTTTACTCCTAGGTATGCAGACATTGACCGGTCCACGCTGATTTGGTATCGACAACAACGTGCTGCTGGTGTGTTGGCACATGGAATGGAGCTGAAAGCTGCTGCTGAGAAGTTTACAAGGCTCCAGGACTCGTCACTAAACCACACGGGAATTTACTGTTATGTACAGTGCAGTGAAGTGATGTGATCCCAGTTATGCAAAAAAAACATTGTGGAAAGTGTTGGTGAGAAGTGCTGGTGACTGTCAATTGCAAAGGTGTGTCAGGTGCAAGGTCTTCCTGTCAGAGTCTGAGATGATAGAGCGAGTTATACATCAGGACGGCGGCTTCTTTTTTGTAAGTACCCTAACTTCATCAAAATTCCTTGTTTTGTTCTTTCCATATCATTAATCTCATGCACAAACTGTGTGCAAGATGATTTCCATAATGATTTTCATGTCTAACCTGTTTTCAGCATGCTGTAAATGTGTTAAAAAATTTCCCTAAATGTTAATCGTAATTTCCTGCTTTCAATTTAATTTTTTCATGCAT
>JAGKTI010039230.1:0-10595 GCA_018397915.1 Birgus latro | reverse complement strand
TGATAAATGTGATCGTACGAGTAACCATTTCCCACAAAATATTTCCTTGAAAAAATTTCCCTCACCATGAAGAAGGCTGTATGTAGATGACAGACAAAAGGCTCTGTGAAAAAGAGTCTTTACGGTACTGGTCTTGTATCTGGGATGACTGAAGATGGAAAAGCTTGTGCTCAGACCTGGAAAGATTGCCGTACGAAAAGAAAAAAAGTTTACTATTGCCTTTACAAATCATTAAAAAAAAAAAAAAAAGCGGATTATTTCCTTCGGTTTCTAGTGTGAAGGATATTTTTTATGCTGTTTGTTGAGGTACAATATTCCGAAAACCTCAGTGCATGTTTTGTAACCTTAAAACTTACTAATGTGTCATTCACCTATTTGCTATATAAAACAGGCCTAAAATCAAATGATTTTTCAGCAACGTTTTCTCACAATAGTGTACAAAAATATTAGCTGAGTCATAAGGGCTCGGACACACATGCTCCGAGCATGTACTTGGAACATGTCTGACAGGTTTGCGTCCATGTTCAAAGTACCATTGTCACGAACATGTTCGTAGCATTGTTCAGAAACAAGTCTGTGGTTCTGCTGTTGACATTTTCTACACTGAACTTGAATGTAACTGGCTAGCTGCACGCCTGGGTACGACAGATGGTGAGAAGTGTTTCCTTAATATCACAGACTGGGCAAGAAACCAAGTGCTACAATTAATGGAACTGGAACACTTCCACTGCATGGTGGTCGTAGTGAACAGTAGATCCTTTCCTGCTGTAATAATGGGAAGCATTGCTACAGACATGTGTCGGTATCGGTGTGGAGTGCATGTTAGCTTCGAACATGTTAAGGCCATTGCCACGAACTTTGCCATCAGGCATTTCAGGCATTGCCATGGACATGTTTGTAACAAGTCTGGCGACAAGATTCTACCATGTTGATAACATGTTTGTACCAATGTTTCGAACAGTGTTTGAGGGCTCGTGTGCTCTGGTCCACTGATGAACCCATGCCTTACCCTGTCAACTTGTTTGTACAAATTTTCATTAGAAACAGAGATATTTACAGAGCGTAATAATAACTCTTTGAAAATTTAGTCCTACCACTAAAAACATCTATTCCCTGTTACACTAAAGACAGACAAATATCTATAGTTTTGCCTAGTTGCAGACTAGTAAAAAGAGATTTGATGTCATAACCAAATAAAAATTAATAAACCTGGTATTGGGCAGTGGAACCGAGAAGTGATCAGTTCGTACGAATTCTTTGGAATAAACTCGTTACTTGTAAACGGTGTTAACAATGGGGCAAGAAATTTTGTTGGCTTAATCGAAACTGTGTTGTAAAAAGGCAGGACGGTGCGTAAGGGAAATATTCCCACACCGAAGATGTCCCACAAACATTGCCTCCCGTGCAGATATTACGATAGCAACTACACATCATACTGCAGACACAAACATCTCACTGCAACAAGAATATATCACTATACTTCAGTCATGGCTCGAGGACAATAGGCTGACGATTGTTCCAACTAAATCCACCACCAAACGCTTCACCACTGACGATCATGTGGTAGATACGCCCCTAACAAAGTACCTTTGCCACATACACTCTCCACTTAGATCCTTGGAGTGGTACATGGTGCCAAACTTATCTTCAAGGACCATTTACAAAACATGAAGAAGAGATGCACTCAAGGCTAGGCGCACCTAGGGCATCGACAGGGATAGAATTTGCTTCCGAGAGATCAGCTGCGTTAAACCGACTCCATCCCTTCTTTACCCTTGCACAGTTGTTGACTTTATAAGCGGGTTTTATTCTCCCCTGTGTAGAGCAGAACTCTCATGTATGGAGAGGCTTCCTTCATACAGCCCTTCTCAACAAGGTGGGGTCAAAGGCTTTTTGTCTCATTAACTCTCCTCCTCTTACTGGCTCCCTTTAACCTCTATCTCTTCGCCGCACTGTTGCGTTTTTTTCTCTTTTCTATCACCACTTCATTGGTCACTGCTTCTCTGAACTGTGTGCTTGCATCCCTCCACCACTACAATGGGCACATAGCACCCGCCTGGCAGTAAGCTCTCATCCCTTTTCTGTCTAGCTCTCTGATGCAAGAATTGACCATTACTCTCAGTCCTTCATGTATGTAACAGGTCAACTCTGGAACTGTCTTCCTCTGCCTGTATTTCCTACTACCTATGACCTCCATTCTTTTAAATGCAATGTGTCCAGGCATCTCGAAATGAACGGATCTTGAATTTGGCTCTCTATTATCTCGTTTTTATTTCTTCTTTGTAAGAACAATTTGCAGGCTTCTAGCCTTTGGTTCCTTCTTGCAATTAAAAAAGAAAAAGGTATATCAGATCAGCGATCTCACATGCTTCCCCGGCACGGGCTCCCATGCTATGTAATACCCACTGCAACACCTTGCAGAACATGCAGACAATACAGAATAACCCTCTGGTTGCACCAATACTCACTTATCCCACTTACACTCAGAAACTTAAGTCTTCCCTGTTAGAGAATATCTCGATATGAGAAGCACAGAATTCTACACAGCAGGTTGTGTTAACAGACATCATCCGTGTCATTATATGACAACCACGCCGTACAACTAGACACATAAAACAGTCACCACACAAACAGACTCTTTCCAACAACATCCCCTCTCCAGACACTTGTACATTTGTAATGAAGTAACACTTACGTACCCACTTTACGGGCAGGGCAATACAACACCTCTGTCAGAACAGGCCAACCTTTCTTCAAAAACCCCTCACCCCACATCAACCTGTCAGAGGTAGCCTTGATTTGATTGGGTTCATCTATTTAGACTTAGGTCAGGACTTCACCCAGCCTCAGAAGATATCAGCGTGAATTGAGTTAGGTGTAAAAACTGATACAACATACCCCGCTTGTAGAATAGGCCCGCACAACTTAATACACATAATGGAGCACTGTAATGCAAATGACACTAAGATATACAACCAGCATGAACGGAGTAGGGAACCCACAGCAGAACCCCATAGAGGCAGATGCTTATTTACAGGTGTTCTTCATCAGGAGGACTGGGGTAAAGCAACAACAACAGCACCTCTCTAGGGACTAATAGGCGACTGGAGCTTGCACCTCCTTACAGGATCATTCCTATCTAAAATTAATGTTATTGGAAGAATATTTGTACAGGAGAATAGTGAGTAGGTCAAAAAGAATCCCTAGTCACTTACCACACATTTACCATACATTTATTATTTTTATACCATGCAAATGGCCGAGAAATGTTAACGTTTATCAGACTGTCGGTAAACACCATGCAGGGATGACTCTGATGTGCCCATAAGCCATACCAAATATAATCCTGTGTAACTGTCCAAAACTGAGGCATTCATTTTTATTGCCCTCCAGGCAAGGCGATAATGTAATCATCTGCATCTGTGTGTGTGTGTGTGTGTGTGTGTGTGTGTGTGTGTGTGTGTGTGTGTGTGTATTCACAAAATATCTCAAAATCAAGTGAGCAAATTGTATCTAAACTCTGTGGGCAATATCTTGGGATATATGGCGTTTGTTGATACTTTTGACGAAGTGCGATGATGTGTCTCCAAAAGTCAAAGGATTTTGCAAGAAAAATGCCACCTAACGTTTTCTATTGGTCTGCCATTATTCACCACTATCTGTCATACACTCAACGAAGAGAACTACTATTTAAAGGGTAACTATTATAAATTCTTCAAAGGCCTGTTATACTTATTGACTTTCACCAACATAATCACCCTGGTTTCAGGCTTCGGAATCTATCTATCTATAGCCCGACGCCCTACTCCCGCAAAGGGTGGCCGCAAACAAAACGCCTCCAAGTCACTCTGTCACCCACCATTTGACTGCCCTCCCCTCAGCTCACTCCCCCCTCTCTCATATACCTCTCAACGCCATCCCTCCACCTCATCCTCGGTCTCCCCCTCCCTCTCCCTCTCTCCGCTTCACCTACATACACCTTCTTAGTCATTCTTTCATTCTCCATTGTCCATTCTCTTTGGAATTCTAGCGTGATATTTAACCTGCCCCGTCCCGGCCACTTTTTTACCTAACCCATCCCCAGAACCTGGCATTTTTTTTTTTTTTTTTGGCTAAAACCTCCACTTCCGGTGAGAAACAATGGAAAATCACCAAGAAAGTGCTTACCTACGCTCAGAAATGGTCTTGACAGGTATGCCTCCGCGCACCTAGTCCCCGTTCTCTATAAGGGCGCGGTGCAGTTGCCGCGTTTTCTATGATGGGGTAGCTACTCCAAACCACCCATGATACATTTTTTTTTTCTTTTTGTGCCCGACTCTGGGCATAGGCTTCACAGCTTACTCTCAAGTCCCAGTAGTCCTACTATATACCGTACACCTTTCTACATGTCACCACTTCGGCGCTAACACCCACCGTCCATATTGAATACATGCTAGGGCTGTCTCATACAGGACTGGTGTATTGGTATTAGCGGGGGTATTTTTACATATCGGCGGGTCTTCTGGTAGATTGTTGAAGCCTGATTTAATGAAATTCAAATCCTTGAACTGTTCCCTGCCCCAGCGGGGATTTGAACCTAGGTCAGTTAGGACTGCAGGCCACCTCTCTACCGACATACAGGGTGTCCATAAAGTCTCTTTACAAAGGGGTTCATTTATCAGTACCTTAACTCAACATCTTTCATCAACAGGGTACCTGAAATACAGGGTGAGGAGTAGCGACATCCAGACAGCAGGTACCTGTATTTCAGGTACCCTGTTGATGAAAGATGTTGAGTTAAGGTATTGTTAAATGAACCCCTTTGTAAAGAGACTTTATGGACACCATGTACATTTATTAGGTCAACATTTACATGTACTATAAGAATATATTGGTTTTCAAACAAAAATCTAGGCGACATAAGAATAAGTTCATTATGGGGATACTTGAAAATCGCCGATTTCTGTCACACTTGATTCCCTGAGACTGCTGTTTCAACTTACATCCTATTTCTCAGCTTACATTATACTTTTCTACAATCATTATATCATTTCCAACTTTCTATAACACTTCTCACATATTGACAGGCCTGACTATTATCATTGAGCGTAATATTATCGCATATTGACATGCCTCGCTATTACATTGAGTGTGGTATTATCGCCAGCACACAGTATTCCTTTCTTATTTTCAACTTCGAGTATAGTTTTCCACAAGGATTATACCAATTTTCAGCTTCTAAAACTGTCATCACATACTGACAGGCCTTACTATTGTAGTGAGCGTAATGTTATCGCAAATTTTACATGCCGAGCGTGATATTATCGCAAGCACACAGCATTACATGGTATTCTTCAACTTCCATTATAATTTTCCACAAATATTATTACCATTGTAAGCACATATATTTACATGACTTGGTATTATAGTGAGCGTGATATTCTCGCGAGCACACAGTACTGCATGCCATTTTCCAACTTACAATTTACTTTTCCACAGAGATTATTACCATTTTCCAAGTTATCACAGATATACCTGACTAGTGAGCGATATATTTTCTCGAGCACACGATATCACCTAGAGTATACAGGTATACCAACATTTTCAGTAATGTAGAAGGGTGTGATACTGCTTGAAACAGTGCTCAAGACACAAGCCGACATTACACTCGACACACTGGTATTTCGTGTCTCGTATGCCTGTGCTCGCCCTGATGGTAGAATTGCTGTACACATGACAGCGGTGCTGTGGTCTGGGGCGGTTTTGTGTAGGGGGGATGGTGGTAAGGAAGAGGCATCCTGTGAGGCGTAAGGGCGTCTGGGCGGCAGTGGCGGTGCGGGTGCGGGGGTGGGTTCTTTCCTCTGAATTTTTTTTCGATGATCTCTCGAGAAAGCTCCCTCACAAGCCCCTCGAAGGTCTCTGATTTTCCTGTCGTCAAGGCGTGAGGTAGTGGCAATTGAGGTCCGCGATATCAAGCAGGTGGAAGAAGAGTTTCTTGTATCACGTCGTTGTGGTCCTGGTACATTCAACACTGGAAATCATGGAGTCAGACTGGTCTGCCTGCCTCATGTTCACATTGTAGTCCACTACTGACTCAGGTTTCCAGACGTGGGCCCTGGCTGGTGTTCTCCACGGAGTGTGTGGTGCATCGGGGGGGGGGGGGGGGGGTGTACAGTGGACAGGAGGGAAACTTCTCTCTTGTGATTCCATACAGTGGCAAGAATGTCATTTGCCTTGAAGAAAACCACCTCATTCCAGTCGAGTGTCCCGTCGAGTTGCACCATGTGACGTCGATTTCTCTTGACAGTGCCACAGACTCCGGTGTCGTGACGGTGGAGGTACTGAGCGAGAAGAGGGCTAGTGTATCAGTTGTCCAGGTACAAGACGTGACCACGATGAAGGTACTGATCTATCATAGTCTTTACCACAGCTCCTGAGAGTCCTATGCTCCGATCTTCTGTTATGTCTGTCTGTGCACCGGTGTACAAGACTATGGTTAGTTTTACAGTCACACAAAACAAAGATCTTGAACCCAAAACGGTGTCTTTTGCTGGGTATATACTGGCGAAAGGAAATATTGCCTCTCAACAACACAAGACTTTCGTCTATGACGAGGTATCTGTAAGGATAAAATGACGAGCGGAACGTTTCCCGTAGGTGATAAAAAACAAGCCTAATTCCTCATTTTATCTGTGTCATTAGCATTACCAGGGTCGTCTGCATTAAAAAAGTGGAGGCGGCTCAGAATGTACCGAAATCTATTCCGACCCACAACTTTACTGAAGAAAGGTGTGTAAGTAATGGGGTCAGTAGACCAGTAAGCCGGAATTTGTCCTTTCCGTACTATACCCAACAACAGAACCAAGGCAGAAAATAGGAACATCTCACATAAAATGAAGCTGATGCCGTGGTACTGAGAGGGATGAAAATGGTTTGCGACTGCATTTTTGCATTTGCGGAACTGCAAATTTCAAGAATTTTGCGGATTTGCGGTGGAGGAAGCAATTTTTTGAGTTTGCGGATTTGCGTTGAGGAACTGAATTTTCGTTTGCGGTGCCCACCTCTGGCACAGACCAACAGGTTACGGCCAAGGACAGGACAAAGGACATGGTATGGATTGCAACATAGAATGTAAGGGGTGCGAATGATGAGGTGAAAGAGAGAGAGAGAGAGAGATTATCCAAGTGCTTGAGGGTGCAAAAACTGACATGTATGGATTAACTGAGAGTAAACAGAGAGGTGAGAGTGTGAGAGAGAGGTAGTATCGATGGGTTATATGCGCAGTAGGTGAGAATGAGAGGGCAAAAGAGGGTGTACGTATTGTTGTGTGCAAGAGATGGAAGGAGAATATAAGTAGTACGGCTCAGTGGGCTCAAGGATTGCGTGGGTAAGATTGAAAGTGGAAATACGAGCATGGGCGATTGTCTGTGTGCATGTGCCAACGCAAGCTCATGCAAGCAGAGTGAAAGAAAAGTTCAGGGCAAATATGGAAGTGTGCAAGGAAAAGTTTGGGAGGAATGAGAGAGTGTTTTTGATCGGAGATATGAATAGAAAAGTAGGGAATGTTGAGGTGGATGGAGTAGCTGGTGAGTGAGATGTGTCTGCAGAAGTGGATGAAAATGGCTGTGGTCTAGTGGACATTTGTGCAGGGAGGAGATTGGTGATAGCCATTACCCTCTTGAGGCACAAAATGATCCACAGGTATATGTGGCAAGTGATGAGAAGGATGGGTGGTAAACTGATTTGACGGAAGGCAATGATTGATTATGTGTGTGTGGATGACAGAATGAGAAGGTATGCAATGGATGCAAGAACATACAGAGGTTGGGGGGGGGGGATTTTCTGACCACACTTGGTGGTGGTGAAAGTCAAGGTTCAAGTGCAATGGAGGAATCAAGGAGGGAAAGACAGGAGGAAGTAGTCCAAACAAGGGTAGAAAGGTTGCAAGAAGATGGAAAAAAGGCAGAACATAAGAGAGAAGTGGAGGAGTGATTGGGTTAATATTGTTGAGAAGCGGGATTTGCTAATTAGGTAGTGCTGGAGTATTCCCGTCGATTCTCGAATTTTTCCGCTACGTGTCGGAGTTGCCAGTTAGAATGCTATTTGTGAGCGGAGTTTTTTTGTTATTGTACATTAATTTTTATGCTCTTTTTCAATATAATGAGTTTTTTTTTATGTGATTGCTCGTTAAATCATGTAATTTTATCCCAGTTTGCATGCTAAAGCATATACATGTAGAGTGTTACATAAGAAAACTCTGGATATTTTGGATGTCACCGAGTTGGCAACTGTTGCTTTCCCGAGAATGTAGTAGATAATTCTAGTATACAAGAAGCTTATATAAGGATGGGGAAGGGACTGGAGGAGCTCTCAGTTCAGTCTGAGTTTAGTTCAGTGTCAGTGCAGATTGTATAGCTCCGGTGCTTGTAGAAACAGTGAAGTTGGCAAGCAGTTAGTGTAATTACTGTATCTGGAAAATAAAGACCGTGAACTTGAGAAGCCAGTGTTTATTTACAACGCCTGAGCTGATCTGTGTTGTTGTACCCCTGTGGCAGTGTGGGACGGGGACGTAACGATATGATTTGGAGCGGATGGGGGAGGTGGAGGGTGTGTGCAAGATATTCACAGAAGAAACAAGCGAATCATGTGAGGTGGTGTACGGGGTGTGAAGAGATGACGAAAGGGGGTGCAAAGAAAGCATGGTGGAATGAAGAGATGAGGTTAGCTGTGGCGCAAAAGAAGAAAGCGTATAGTGCGTGGATGGGAAGCAGAGGCATGGAGGAATTTGAGACAGAAGAGAGAGTTAAATGCAGAGAGGAAGGGAGAGGTGAAAAGATTAGTAAGAATAAGAAGAAAGAGGATGCAGAATTTGGAAGGAATCTAACTGTGAAGTGGAGGGAATGTAAGAAAATGTTCCGGAAAGGGGTAAAGAGAATTAGACAGGGTGATAAAGAATGTTGGCAAGGAAGTGAAAGATAAAGATTGTAGATTGATAGTGGAAAAGGAAGAAAGAGTGAGCAGATGGAAAGAACACTTTAAGGAACTGCTAAACATAAACACTGAGAGAAATGCAAGTATAAGTGGCTGGGGAATGGCTGGGAGGAGGAGGGATGTGAGAAGAGAGGAAGAAACCAATAGGATGGAAGTAGTGGAAGAAATGAAGAAAGCCAAAATAGGAAAAGCCCCAGAGTTTGATGGAATGTGTGGTGAAATGAGGAAGCAAGGGGGAGAAATAGTAGTAGTATGGATATGGAAGATGTGCAGATTGGCCTAGGAGGAATGTAGAGTCCCAGAGGATTGGAAGTCAAGTAAAATGGTTCCCCTGTATACAAGAAAAGCGGAAAAAGAAGTGTGGCAATCATAAGGGCATTTGTCTTCTTAGTGTAATAGGAAAAGTGGTAGGATACTTATTGACAGAGTTAGAGAAGTAACAGAGGAATTGGTTGGAGAAGAACAAGGAAGTTTTTTGGAGGGAAAGAGGTTGTGTAAAACAGATATTAAACCTTAGGTCGTTAGTGAAAAAGTCCCTAGAGAATGGAAAGAAGTTGTATGCAGCCTTCATGGATTTGGAGAAAGCATATGACAGAAGGTTTAAGAGTAAGACAAGGAATGCAGAAAATATTAAGAATGTATGAAGTAAATGGGAAGTTGCTGAATGTCATAAAGAGTATGTATGATGGTGATAAGGCTATAGTGCATATGGATAGTGAACTGAATGAGTATTTCTATCTGACTGTTGGATTGAAACAGAGATGCGTCATGTCTCCATAGTTGTTCATAGTTGTTTAGTCTGTATATGGATGGGGTTATAAAAGAGATACAAGGTAGAGCACTGGATATTAAAGCAGCCCTACTGAGAGAGGTTACGTTTGGAAACTCCCTGTATTGTTGTTTGGAGATGGTTCTGTATTGTTAAATGAAGACGAATGGGAACTGCAAGGCTTGGTGAATGAGTCTGGGAGAGTATGTAAGAAACGGAATCTAAAGATGAATGTAGGGAATAGTAGATATGGTCTTCGAGAGAAATGAAGTCACTGAATGTACAGTGAGGCTAGAAGATGAGGAAATGGAGAATTTGAGTGCACTGAAGTACATGGGTAGTGTTATGAGTAAGGATGGAAGTTTGGAAGATGATGTGTTTGAAAGGGTATGGTGGTGTGATGAGGAAGGATGGAAGTTTGGAGGATGAAGTGCTTGAAAGGGTACAACAAGGATGAAAGGTTGCTCGTTCTTTGAAATCTGTGAGAAGAAATAGAGAGATGAGCATGGAATTTAAAAAGTTGCTGCATGATAGTACTGTGAAACCAATTCTAACATACGGAAGTGAAGCTTAAACCCTGTTGGAAGGACACAAGTCAAGAATGAGAGTAGTGGAAATGAGTTATTTGAGAGGAGCATGTGAAACTGCATGGAGAGACAGAATGACAAATGAGGAAGTAAGGAGCATTGTGGTGTGGATGTGGCTGTGATAGAAAGCGTTAGGAGAAATACACTGATGTGGTCTGGCCATGTGGAAAGGATGGAGAGCGAGAGAAATGACGTGGGACAGGTAGACATGAAGGCGATTTGTCTGTGGCTACACCTTATGGGAATAAGGCCTCACAATATATATACTG